>JAAOAN010000424.1:0-65961 GCA_013396205.1 Fusarium mundagurra | reverse complement strand
TAAAAGTATTATTAAATAATAAAAAAGTAATAATTAAAAAAGTAAAGAAAAACTAAGCTTAAGTATATAATATAGTAAACTTATAGAAGTTAATAAATACTTAATTTTCTTAATAATAAGTTAAGTAGTAAGTAATAACTATATTAATTAAAGAGTTATAAGCTAGAAGGAAAAGTTAGATAGGCTAGTAGCGTTAGGCAGAAAGGCTTGTCTATTAGAGATTTAGTTATAATTAGGACTAGGTTTTCAGTTAAATAAAGCTTCACTAAATAAGTTACAAAGGTTTTGAACACAAAGGCATCATATTCGACAATGTTGAACCAAGTGCTGGAGCAGTCAATGAACCACCCACTGATCCAATCACACTAGCAGCCCCAGAAGCCTGGACGACCACGGGTATGAACATAAATGCGAGGCCGAGAACTGTGCCAATAGATGCGCCACCTCTTCGAGTTGACGAGTGTAACATACTCACCTGCGCCTCAGTTGGAATCGCGTCAATGAACTCCTGCACTCGATCAGGATGTAGTTTCAAATGGGCGTCGACGATTCGAGCCTCTCGGCAAGTGAGTTTCGTCTTGATGTACTTTGATATATATGACACGTTATTCGCGTTGGCACGAGCGATGAGAAGATCATGGCCGGAGGAATTGTTTCCCGAATCATTTAGTAAGGCATCTGCGATGCCACATAGATCTGCCGCTTGAGGGTTAAGATGCTCTTCAGATGTCCGTAGTCCAAAGACACCAACGAACATAAAGGCACTAGAATTCTGCTGGCGCTCCGCTTTTGCTAGCTTGAGGGCGGCTCGAAGGACAGCTCTGAGTCGATCACCAGCTGGCTCATTCGATTGACCTGGCTCTAAGGCGCTGCGCATTGAGTCTGACACGTCGAGTAGACAGCCGACAACGATTTGGGGTGTTGGGTCTGGCATGATAGATGATCCAGTGACCGGTGAAGATTCCGATGTTTAGATGATATACCTGCCTAACAGAGTGCTGTAGTAGATTTAAGAAGAGAGAAACCATTTCTCACTCTGAAAATGCTGCTGACAATGGTATAT
The DNA here is from genome assembly GCA_013396205.1 of Fusarium mundagurra. Taxonomy (NCBI): domain Eukaryota; kingdom Fungi; phylum Ascomycota; class Sordariomycetes; order Hypocreales; family Nectriaceae; genus Fusarium; species Fusarium mundagurra. Next base: position 64,898 of record JAAOAN010000424.1, on the reverse strand, counting down.
CTAACGTCGTTGGCTGCTAAGGCGACTGGGTGTGCACATCTCAAGCGGGGGTTGAAAGTGACCACCTCACTGGGCAGCCGTCAGCCGATTAATGCAAGATGATGTGGCAGGCACACTCCTTCACCCTCACCAGACTCTTGCTGAAAGGAAAACGCCTTTTCAGTATTTGTAAAGTATCTAGCTATAGTAATACATTTAACTGCTGTATCTAAAATGGAACAATGTATTTGTTTAGGTATTAACTATTATCCATACTATTAAAATAATAAAAGTAATTAAATTATAATAAATAACTTATTAAATTACTTAGCTAATAATTAATTAAAACTATATGTAGTTATCTTTATTATTAAACTATTTATAACTTCTTTAATTAAGCTCTATTTAGTAATACTAAAAGATAAACTTGTCTGACAAGTTTACTGCCTTACTATCTGTAGTAGAATTATATACCTGGTTTACGCCAGAAGGCCTTTGGGCCTTACATGCCACCACAGACAGGATAGCTGAAGTAGAGGGTTTAATTGAATGACTTCTTCACAAGGCAGATTTGGCCTCGAGTGACGTATCCTGCAGAAGGTGGCTTGATAGTGCTATCGCATTGGATGCTTTACGCACACAGCGAGGATAGACGCGATTTCCTATTCGTTTCTTCTCTGTGTTACTGAATTTCAGGCCAAGCCACCCAATTTCTTGTTTTCCTCGCTTTTGCTAATTACAAAACCGCAATATTAATCTACGCCCCATAGTGTATGTACGATGCCCAATCAGCTGAGCCAAGGTTGTCTTCCATGTCACCTATCAAAGATGCGTCTCTAGCTGAGCTCGGTAGAGACCCTTTGACTTGACCACCCGAAGCCGTAGTACTTCTTGCGTTCTGGTAAGTTTCGAATGAAACTATCCACTTTCTCCTCAACTCACAACTCGCCTCATGCAATCCTCGGCAGATTGACTCATTCGCAATATCAGAGTCGATAAGCTCCTGATAAGAAAGAGTTTATATTTAAAAGTTAAAAAAGTCCTTTAGTAAGTAAATAAAGCTATTGTTAATTAAATAAAATTTGCCTAATTAAGTATATTTATTTTATAAAATAATAACTAATACCAAGGTAATAAATAATAGTATTAATAGTAATTTAAGAATATATATTTATATCACTAAAAGGCTAGAATAAATTTTATTAACTTTAATAATATTAATAAAGGTGCCATATCTGCAAGTTAGCCTTTTATTTAGAGTTGTGTTAGATACTACTATTATAGCTGTCTATCTTGCGCCTGGGATGGCCATTTCCGGCTCGATCCCTAGCCTTGTGAATACATACTCTCTTTACCTAGATTGGCTCTTCGATGGGTGATGACGGGAGAGCTTACTGCTGGCTGGAATCATTATGTCATGATTTGTTAGCTTGCCCCTGTTCTGAGTAAGATGTCTTTGACCGCCATGGCTTTTCGAAAGCGTGATTTAGTTGACCACACTGTCGCAACTCAACTTTGAGCCCTCCCGCCAAGTTAACAAAGATGTGGCCAGAATTAAATTCAATTGGCACAGCGGTGAGGAAACTAATTTCTGGCTATCGAGTCACGTTTCTATTGCCGACAGGAAGTAGCAAACGCGAATGTATTCCCCAAAGCAAGCTGTAGCTACCGTTACACAAGAGCCACCAGCGTCAACGGCAGGGCACTATACAAGCGTCAGGAGAAAAAATGTCGGCGAACCAAATAACAACGATTGCGACTCCTGGGGGTTTGTCTGTTACCGGCTCAATCCCTGGTACAATTCCCTAGGTCCTCGGCTAGCGGTCTGAGTCTTGATGAATACGAGCAGCGGCAGGGCGCTATTTACGATGTTTACACTTCTGTTGCAGATCTTTACAAACCTTAGCACGCCGAGGCGGCTCAAATACCCCGGTTATCTAAGATAGCACTAGACCAGCTTACTGCGCCGCCTCTATCAGCCGTGTGGCAGAGACTGTTCTCTGCAGCTGAACGCATAATTACCAAGCGCGGTAAATAGGCTATATGCCAGTACAACTGGGCTTTGTCAGGCATTACGCAGTTGGTTGCGTCCTGGTTAGATAGGGCCGAGTTCAGACTTAACTCCATGTTTGAAAATACGTCAGATTGTCATCGGTTTGAACCCTAGTACTTTATTAGTTCGTTGAGATAGGACAGGTATAAGATAGAGAGATGGAGTAAAATCTTACTAACTGATAACTTAAGTAGTTATCTAAGCTAAGTCTACCAATAAGAGCTATAATTTACTTACATTAGCACTGTAGGATTTTATAAGTGGATACGCTATTACGGTAGCACAGTTTCGGGCATAACATTAGTGCTTACGCCAGGTTGTATATACTTGGCTTTAAACCCCCGAAAACCCGATAGTACAACTCCCGAAAACGTTAATACGAGAATTTTAACCCGAGATACCAGTAAATTAGTGCTTATGCCAGGTTGTATATACCTGGCTTTAAAACTCTAAAAACCCGATAGTACAACTCCCGAAAACCCGATAGTATAACTCCCGAAAACGTCAATACGAGAATTTTAAACCCGAGATACCAGTAAAGAAATAAGTATAAAAAGCATGTAATATCTATAGAGCTACCAGTCCTTCCCAACAACATACACACCACTTGAGCAATCCCATTGTGACGACAATATCAATTAATTATTCCTTGAAGACCTTACAATGCACTTTTCCTGGATAATTCTTCCTCTTCTGAGCGGATGGGCAAATGCCTTGCCGGCAGTAACACAGCCGCTTGCAGCCTACAAGTGGCCAACACAGTTCGTCCGTAGTGGCGAGGCAAACATTCAGGTGTTCGTTCAAGGCTCAGGCCCGACTGTTGTGATCCTGCCATCTTATGGGCGTGATGGTGGCGATGATTACAACTACTTTACCGAATCCCTAGTCGACGCTGGGTATCTTGTGTTGCGCCCTCAGCCACGAGGCACCTTTGAATCATCGGGGCCTATGGTCAACGTTACCTTGCAGGACTTGGCGGCAGACGTGGCAGCCGTCATAGATACGTTAGGTGGCGGGCGAGCTATCATCATCGGGCACGCATTTGGCACGTTCCTCACCAAGGTGACCTCGGTCCTCTACCCGGAAAAGATCCCGGCCATCGTCGTGGCGGCTCCGGGCGGTATTGACCTGCCCCCGGCCATTGCCAAGCTACCATTTGTCGCCGGTAACACTTCTCTGCCTCTTTCCGAGCGTCTCGAGGCGCTCAAGACCGCCTTCTTTGCACCAAACCACGACCCGCACATCTGGCTTGACGGCTGGTATCCTAAAGTCCTTGCCATGGAGCGCGGGGCTGTCGAGGCGTACGGGAGCCTGGCGAATCACTGGGCTGGCAGCGATACAGCACAGGTTCTTGAGTTGATCCCTGCTGATGACCCATTCCAGCCAAAGTCGGAATGGAACGTGACTACAGATCGCTACCCAGAGAGAGCTACCTCCAAGGTCATTGCCGATGCATCCCATGCGTTGTTCCCAGAGCAAGGAAAAGCTGTTTTGGATGTTGTACTGCCTTGGCTGAAGCAGCAGAGCTCTAAGCTTTGAAAAGTGAAGGTTCAAGGATAGTGCGGTAGAGGCTGTTCTAAGGACTAAGGAGAATAAACAGTAGAGAAACGAAGTGTTATTAGCTTAGAGTCATTCATTATCTGCGTTCGCAGCCTAAAGCTTAACCTTATAGGCCGCAGTCGTACTATAGTTAGCTTAGAGTAACAGGAAGGAAGAGCTTTGGATGTGAGAGGGAGAAGAGTTATTTTCTATATAAACCTTTTTAAATAACTAATACTATTTCTATAGTATAGAATATATTATATACCCTGCATAGCCTAAAGAGCTCTAATTGTAAACTTTAATTATTTCTATAATTAGTAAATTGAAGTACTTAATATTAAGGCATAAATTCAAGCACTGGCACCTGGTGTCTCCCCAATAACCGTCAAAAACTTCTGAGCTCGTGTCCTGCCCTCCTTCAAATCCTTCAGACCATCAGACAATCCCTCAAGACCGTTCTTACCCACAACGTAAGGATGAGCTGTGAACCAACCCTCTCGAAGACCCCTAGCAAACGCTGCGCCCCAAACAACACCGAGAAGCTTGTTCTTCTCATCCTTATCGTGAACCTGGCTGACCTTTGAGATGGCGATATCTACACTAGGGTCTGCACCGTCGACCTGTGTCTTCATTAGGATACTGGTCATCTTTGGCTTGCGGCCAGTCGAGTCTGGAGGACCGGCGATGGCCTTTGTAACTGTCCTGACGGTAGAATCTTCTGAGACACTGTCGAAAGCCTTCCAGCATCGACCATCTGGAGCACCGCTCTTCTTGAAGGCATCTTGAATCGCCTTGACTAGCTCATCCTCGGTCTTGTAAGCAGTGTAGTCGACAAGCGCATCTCCCTTGCTCTCGTCAAGGAATGGTTTGATGAATGCACTGCGCTGGCTTCCAACAGCGATAATCGGATGGACATTAGCAGCAGCAGCTAGCTTGATACCATAGGCTCCGGTAGCAGTGCTAGCCCCGTAAACGAGAAGAGGACGCTTGGCCTCAGTCTTGGCGAGTGGTGACCAAGGCTCAGGGATCTCAAGCTCCTGGAACAAAGCGCAGACAGAAGTGTACGCGGCGAGAGGGATAGTTGCAGCTTCTTCAAAGGACACTGAGTCGGGGATATGGAAGGTAGTGTAGTATGGCGCAGTTGCATACTCGGCAAAAGCGCCGTGGGGAGTTCTCATTTGGTGGAAAGCGGCTACGCGGTCGCCTTTATGGAAGCCGACGACATTTTCACCGACCGCTTCGACGATACCAGCGATGTCGTCACCGGTGTTGGAATCTTCGCCGAACCAAACGGGGATCTTCCAGTCCTTGGGATTGGTGCCTTGGAGGTTTAGTACTGATGATATGAGGACGAGGTGTCAGTTGACCTACCTGCGATGATAACCTTGATGAGAACGTCGCCGGGGCCTGGCTTGGGAATCGGAGAGTCGATGATCTCGACGGAGGTGTCTTTCTTGACGATTGCTTCCTTCATGATGTTTGTTTCTGCTTGATAGTTTGTTTGCGTACTTTTCCTGATGGCGAGATTCTCTAGTTAAGTTATAGATGCCGAACAGTTCTTATAGATGGCACTGGAAACAGTATGATAGTAACGTTATACAGTATATTTCGGCATCCGGCATGAAATACATGACCTCATTCGCTCGGCATTAGACCTTCATTAGTAATGATAGTGGATCGACATCCATTTCTATTAATCGTTAGACTCTCCGGGTTTCGGGGTTTATCATGAACCCGGGACCCGTTTGAGCTTTGACTTTCCAGACTTTGAAGCTTCATACTCTTGTAGTAGTTCAGTTGCATTAAAAACGGTCTAAACATTGCCCCGAGAGAAGTACAATCCATTTGCATTAGAGAAATGTCTCCGAGATGGGTTGAGGTGAAGTTGGTGATGCCCGTATTTACGTGTCAGCACCTCATCGTTGTGGGGTTTACGTCTTTCGGTTTCGGTTTCTACGCATTTCTAGCACGATAGGTCCCGCTTTCCAGCACGGAACTCTCCGTGCCATCCTTACCAGGTATGGTAGAGAGCTTGGCATGGAGATTTGTAATCCTAGTGCCCAAGGTGATATTGGGGGGTTCCTAACATACTTTACAGTGTGCTTGACGCCGTTGTGAGTGAGATATTTTCCATTGTAAAGTTGGCTACAGTAAAGGTTCTTGAGTGTTATTGTTTGGATTGATTGACACAAGAGGCAAGAAAACTGACGGCACTCCGCCCGGTTTCTCAAGATAGTAACATCATCCACAATACGCCAACATAGCACAGGCTAATCATCAATTCAACAGAATTATTCGCCGGTCAGTTCCATTGCAGCCGCGATACAACGCTTTATCCTGGCAAGACCGAAGATTCGGATAGGAAGACTGTAAGGACAGTAGCATATCTAGAATCATTAGCACGGACTTCAGGAGGGACATAAGGCTTAGCTTACGTTGCTCCGGCGATAATCAGTTCTTGACTCTTCATCCTCGTACCACTAGAAACCATCGCAACGAAAAACACCGTCGCGCCTCCTACGGCAAACAGTCGTGATGATGTGCTGCTCAGGTAGGAACAGAGAATAACGGGTGCCAGCAGCATGATGACAACTATCGGGATCATCAAGGCACGAGAGATGAGAGCGGCAGTTGATCTTGCAGGGATGTAAATATGGGCAGTGTCTCTTGAAACTTTCGGGGAGTAGCTCTGGAAAAAATATCAGTATAATGGGGGATATCGTATAATTGCAGGAAGGGTCGAAGTACCGGGAAGAAGTAATCTCGCACACGGAGCAGATTCTCGGCCACGTTGTTCTCAAGTCCTATCATGGCAGATTCATCTCGTGGACTGGTACTTAGGAGCTCTTGCAGTGGGTAGTTCAAGAACCTGCTTTCTGCTCGTGCGATAGATCCCGTGCCATTGACCCAATTTTGCAGATTAGTCACAGCTTGAGGATCTGCTTGTTCGAGTTCGGAAATCTGCCGACTTCTCAATAGGAACTTGTCTATACGTGTCAGTTCAACCACATCACCCTCGTCAGTGGGTAATAAGAGCTCACCTAGATCCTCCAACGCTTCGTCGAGCTCAGCAACAACCTTGGCTCGATCTGCATTCTAATCCCGCTGACAACTGCCGAGGAACAGTGGTCTGTCTTCGTCTCTATCAATCTTGTGCAGTTTGCTCTCCAGTTCAACGACACGGTTTTGTTTGAGTAGTAATAGTCGAGCTCGAACGTTCAGAAACCTGCGAGCGACGAAAAAGGATTCGTGCGAAGATATTAACGATGAGAATTGGGGATATCCCTTAGGGTAGTCCTCGACTTTGATGCCAGTTAGCCTCGCGTACAGGCAGTTTATTGACAGCCTTGCTTACTTTGCGGTAATTGCATTACCGGAGCACTCTTGTTCCAAAAAGGTAACAACGGCAGTGAGAAACAGGCAGATGATGGCCATGCCAGATTTGGCCACCTGAGCCTCCAGCTTCTGCCGTTTGTACCTATCCTCGATAATGGCGTAGTGCTGCACTGGCCCAATTCGATATCGGAAGTAGTTGAGGACATCGTGCTTTTCTCCTTTGGAAAGCTTGTATCTCCGTACAAAGTCTGAACAATGGAATATTGCAAGAACGCTGAAGCCGTCAGAGAATGATAATGACTTCCACTTTCTTCCGTGGGTTCAAACGCCGTAAGAAAATTGCATTTGTGATTGAAGTTGTACTTTTTAGCGTCGCGAGCTGCCTCTTTGCGACCCAAGCTTATAGGCTCGGTCCGCCCGCTGAGGGGACAGCTGAGCGTGTGCTCAGCCCCAATAATACCAGGGACTTGCATAACCCGCCAATGCTTATCATCCAACAGTCCAACTTCTCTTCCTTTTTAACCAGACCATACATAAGGATGCTCCTATCGTGATCATCCGAAATCATTCAGATGACAGCCACTAAAGAATCTTCATCGCGCTGGGCGCTGATGATTGGAATCAATTATTACCCCAAGGATCGACATCTTCATGGCAGTGTCGACGATGTTAGCGACATCAGGGCCTATCTGGAACAGCACAGCGCTACGGCTATTCATACATCCGTGCTCACAGCCACCGTGCCGAAGGATCATAAGTCCACTAAAGATCCACCAGAGACACCTGATGAGAGGCCAACCAGGGCGAATGTTCTGAAGCAGCTTCGCTTAATCATTGATTCTGCGAAACCTGGCGATCATGTGTATATCCACTTCTCCGGGCACGGCACTCAATTACCATCGGACGGCAACGTTGGCGAAACAGGCTTTGGTGAGCTAGGCCTTGTTCTTTACGAAAATGGTGGACATGGCGCTAGCTACTTTCGCGGGCGCTTTTTAGCACAGGCTCTCAAAAGAATGGTTGACAAAGGCCTCATTGTCACTGTCGTGTTGGACTGCTGTTTTTCAGGTGCCGTGACTCGAGGCGACCGGGTCCGGGCTATGAAATACGACCCATTACTTGATACCGACCGTGCTGAACAGGAGCAACAATGCAAAGACGCCCTAGGCATTCCCGGGCGCGATGCAAGGATTGGTAGAGATTGGCTTGTCAATCCCGAAGGCTACACAATGATCACAGCTTGTGGTCCCCACGAAAAGGCCATGGAGGTTCTTGTCAACAAGACCCAGAAACGAGGCGCACTGACTCATCACCTTCTAAAAGCCCTTACCACTATGGCAAAGGTGAAAGAGGCTGTGTCACACCAGTCGCTCCATGGAATGGTTGTCTCTATGATGCAGGCGTCAGGCTGTAGCCAGACGCCAATGCGGTATGGCAATACTCACCTCTCCTTCTTTGGGACACTTCTGGGTCCAGTCTCGCTCAATGCTTGGCCAGTATGCAAGATAGAAGGTTCAAGGACATTTATCAAGGCGGGACAAGTCCATGGAATCTCAATTGGAGATGAGTTCAATCTTCAGAACAGTCTTTCAGCTAGCTCGAGTCCGAATTCGCGTTCAAGGGCCAAATTCAGAGTCTCTAATGTTTGGGCTTTCGACTCTGAGTTAACAGTTGCTCAAGACAAAAGGACATCTTCGCCAGCCTTCCCTTTTAGCATGAAAGATCTGGGGACCTTGAAAGCCACCCAGCTATCAACTGTTTCATCTCAACGCATTAAAGTATGGCTTCCGACAGAGTTGCTTCGACATACGAAGCTGGAAGATAAGTCAAAGGTGTTGAAATATTCCGAGACAATTACAGATAAAGATGAAAGGGCTCTTTGTATGTTTGAAGTGACCATCAACAAATTGAAGAAATACCAAATCGTCAGCGAAGCACAAGAGCACATGCTTCAGCTACCAACACTCGACGCTAGCTCAGATGATTCGATTCCTAAAATGATGGAGACTATTCAACATGTTGCAACCTTCAAGTACTTCGAGGGATTAACGAATCTACTACCGTCTCCAGAGTTCAGAGCAAAATACACGCTCAGGCCAATATTGGAGCCCAACACAAATGGAATCTCTAAGGTTATAAACGGGGAGACGTTTGGGTTCACTATCGAGAACCATGCGGACCACCCTCTCTACATGGCCGTCTTTGACTTTGCCCCCTCGTGGGGCGTAAACAACCTCATCTCAGCTTCAGGAGGAGGCGACTATATCCTCATACCACCAACCCATGGCCAGGATCACGGCATGAAGGAGATGAAGTTGAAAATGACGGTTCCAAGTCATCTGAGTTTGCAGGGCCAGGCTCGAGATGTCATCAAAGTCTTTATTACAAACAAGCCAGTTTCCTTTCCGGGAATGGTTTTGCCAGGACTGGATGTCAAGTCGAATTCGAGGAACTCCTCTGCAAGCGCAGGGATCCTCTCTGACCTTATCAAGCACTTGAGTACTGGGGGAAGGATGAGAAGTGCTGGAAGTAAGGGGGGATGGATGTCGCACAACTTTGTAGTTTGGACTTGTATTAACTAAATTATTGGTACTCAAGGTGTACGAATAGATCCACAGCTGAAGGGGCTTAAAAAGGGTCATCCACCAATTCCAACTCACTCTCATCATACTCGCGCCCCTGCATAACTTCCTTGCCGCTATCATCGCACAGGATATACTTTCCTCCTCGTACTTCGGATACCGTGTATGTCGATCCATTTGAGAGTACCCTGACCATGTCATTTGGCCTGAGCTTCGTAGTCTAAAGAATGTTAGGTGAATCAGAGGCTTTAGCTGCAGAAACGTACCGCAGTGAAGGTTCTGATGGTAGGGCGACCTCCATCAATTACCTCCACTTCAGGTGCATCCTGCTGACTATGCGACGTTCAGTGGCGCGCCATGAGAAGCTAGAAGACGTAGCGTACCTTGACTCGATTGGAGCCTTTTGATGCTCTCGCGAATCTCCCATCGTGAATGTGGTGGAGGTAAACTTAAACAGATTCGCTGCTACCAAGAGACGAGGGACCAATTACGGTAGCTATCTAGACCTATAGAGTACTAGCAGTAGATCTAAGATTTAAAGTAGTGGAGGCTAAGCCCAAGCGCGGGAATCTAAGGAGCCAACGGCGAATGCGGCTCAACCAGCTTGCGACCCAGTCGGCCTCGAAGAATAGGCGACACATCACCAGCAAAATATAAGCGGGCCTCCACGTAAGAAGGAAGAGGCGACTGCGATGCACCTTGAGTTTTTTTCCACCTATAAAAATGGTTGGTTGGTCAGCGAGGTTTCTGCGTCGAATCAGCAATCAATGTTCTTCCGCCTTATGGGAATTATAGGAGGGTAGGGCTCTGCCTTTTAGTGGTGATGGCTTTATGGAGGTGGGTTACACGACTGCTAAGACAGAACATCTATTCGCTATCTTTGGGCTGCTGCCTGTTTGGAGGCCTTCTTTTCCGGAGTTATCCTGGCATATGGCGGCTGACCAAGCTTGTAGTAAGCCTGGAATATGCATAGTTGATTATCGCCAAGACAAGTGAGTAACCCGCTGGAGGCCTTGTCTGACGGCCTAGACAGGCTGCACTTACACGAGTAATAACTTATGGGCGATAGCATAAATGACCATATGCGCACCGAGTGCCTTGTTTTAATAGCATCCGAACGTTCAATGTAGCCAAAAGATTAAGCCCAATATCAATGGATCTATATCCTACTATAACCCTTTCCACAAGAATCTCAACCGCGCAGTGGCGCCTCCGCAGTAGTAGCCCTATAAGCGTACGATTATACCTTCGAGAACATGGAGTCTTTACTATCAAATTCAGCCGAGAAGCCAGAGACGAGCACTCAAACCAACGAGGCGAGGATTGCGATCTTGACTGATCGCATCAAACAGCTCAAAGAGAGATTTACAACTACTGAGCAAATACAGTATTTCAATCAGTCTCTCGAGATGCGAAGGGAGATATTGGCATTAACTCCGCCTGAGGATCACCCAAATAAGGCTCTTCAATCACACTTACTGAGTAATGAACTGAGCGACAGATTTGCAGAGACAGACGATCTCGATGACATGAAAGAAGCCATAGAGCTTGGGATTCAGGCATTGTATCTTACACCAGAAGACGATCCGCGAAGGATTGTATTCCTCGGGAGACTTGGGTTCCTATTCGAAGAAAAGTACGAGGAGACGAAAGACGTAGCTGACCTTGATGAGGTCATTCGCTACCAAAGACTGTCCATCGAGGCCACAGAACCCGGCAATAGTTCGCTGATGCGGGCCAGATTGTTTGTTTTAGCTGCAAATCTTCGCAAGAGGTCTGAAATCACTGGCAAGATTGCAGACCTGAACGAGAGTATCGAGATCTTTAGACAGGTTGTTGAAATGAAGCCCGAGAACCAGGAGACAAAAAAGATCCTGACCCAAATCTTGCACAGCCGTTATACGTGGACGGGCGAGGTACGGGACTTGGAAGAGTGCGTTGGAATTCATCGGCAGATCACTGATTCATCAAGCACAGATACAAGTAAAGTGGATTGGATGATAACAAGAGCCAACTATCTGTGTATTCTGCATGAAAGAACCGAAGACGAAGAGTATCTTGAGGAGGCATTTGAGGTAGCTGATGAAGCATTGACCTTGGTTCCTGAGATCAACTGGAAGCCCGATTGGCTACGTTGTCTAGGACGACTGTTCGGCTGTCGATATCTGAAGACTGAAGGAATGGCAGACCTTGAAGAAGCGATCCGCCTAGAGAGATTGTCACTCAAACTAATGCCGAATGGAGATGAGGAAGGTTTCACCTTGACGAACCTAGGGAACCGTCTAGGTGACAAGTATCTGAGAACAAATGATGTTGCCGACCTTGATGAAGCTATTGACTGCGCAAGAAAGTCGCTGGATCTGGAGCCTGAGAAGCTTGAGCGACTCTACAACCTGGCAATCAAATTAGGAGATCGGTTTTCGAGCACCGAAGAGCTGGACGATGTCGACGAGGCTATCGAACTTGAGAGAAAAGCCCTACAAATAATGCCACTCGATCATTCGGAGAGAGCGGACTATCTGTATATCCTTAGCGACCAGTTGGGTGATCGATATGAGCATACAGGAGATCTAGCCGATCTAGAAGAGGCCATCCGAAACGCCGAGGAAGCTTTGGGCTTGATGTCGCAAGACCATGCTCTCAGAGCAGCATGGTTAAACGGCCTTGCTACCTGTTACTTGAACCTCTATACCGCTACCGGAGACGAACAGTATTTGGAAAGCTCTATCAAGCAGTACGAACTAGCTCTTCATCACGAGGCTTCAGCAACGGAGGATCGTATTACTGCTGGCCAAATGATTCTCTCAAACTCGTCCGACAATCAGCAACTATATGATACCGCAAAGCTCGCAGTGAGCCTCATTCCTAAGCTTGTGTCATGGTCCCACGAAAATCACGACAGACAGTATGTCCTCAGTAAAGTAGTCGGGCTAGCATCTGATGCTGCTGCAGCAGCACTACAAGCACGCCAATCACCCATGACAGCGTTGCAACTTCTCGAACAAGGCCGCGGTATCATTGGGGCATCGCTCCAAGACATGCGTAGCGACGTGCAAGATCTCGCGAGACAGCATCCGAGTTTAGCGGAGAGATATCGCACTTTACAAGCTGAACTGGATGGGCGTGCCGAGCATGGTAGAGCTACAGATACGCAGTCGCAAGCTTCGATTAACAGACGACACGCTGCTGCTAAGGAATTCACAGAGTTGGCTGTTGAGATCCGCAAGTTGCCTGGATATGAAGACTTCATGGTCTCGCATGGTGAAGATGAGATCTACAAGACCTCAGAGCGTGGTCCGATCGTGGTGATCAACGTCAGCAGACTTCGTTGTGATGCGCTCCTCGTCTCAGATAGCCAGGTTCGTGCACTAGCACTTCCTAGTATTACGCTTGAGGAACTGGAGCTAAAGATAAAACCCTGGACTCTGGCAACGTCGCAAACACTCGAGTGGCTCTGGGATACTATCATGAGCCCTATTCTCGACACACTAGGTTTTACTGGGTCTCCACTAATGCAGAAATGGCCGCATATCTGGTGGATTCCGACAGGCCCTTTGGTCCAACTTCCGCTACATGCCGCAGGGTACCATAGACTACACAGTTCCGAAGCAGTACTGGATAGAGTTATATCATCATACGGGTCTTCGATACGAAACATAATCCGTGGCCGTCGAGACTCACCACAGTCCTCTACCTCTGATCAGGCACTGCTTGTTGCGATGAAGGATACACCTGGTCATGACACGCTTTCCTTTGCCAACGAAGAGGTGCAACTGATCGACGGTGTTATCCGCTCCATGAAGCTTAAGTCTCTCATACCCAATCGCACGAAGAAGGATATCATGAGACATCTCCCAGATTGCAAGATATTCCACTTTGCAGGCCACGGCATGGCTCATACAGAAGACCCGTCCAAGAGCTGCTTGCTTCTTGAAGACTGGGAGAATGACTCGCTTAAAGTTTCTGACCTCCTTGACATGAATATCCGGCAGAAGGAACCGTTCCTTGCATATCTTTCAGCATGCGGTACCGGTCAGATCAAGGATGAGACGTCATTCGATGAGAATATCAACCTCATCAGTGCGTTCCAAATCGCTGGGTTCAGGCATGTTATCGGGACGTTGTGGAACGTCCAAGATGATCTATCTGTCGAGGTAGCGAAGATAACGTATCTGGAGCTCCTCGAGTCTGGTATATCGGATGAGTCTATTTATCGAGGGCTTCACAGGGCGACTTGTGAATTGAGAAGAAGGTGGATAGAGCAGTACGAGCGTACCAAGAGTGGACGTACAAAGGAGTTTAATGGAAAGGGTGCGGCGACCGATCCTCTCTTACGCACAAATAGAGACGCATCATTGATCGGGAGTACGGAAAATAACCTAGGTTCGGCTGATTGGGCACCATATGTACACTATGGAGTTTAGATCAAGATTGCACTTTTACGAATCTAAGAGGGAGACCTAATCTTGAGAAAAAAAGTAAGAAAGATGTATTTGTCCTTAGTCGTCTGGTTGGTAGGAGAAACGAGATTGCCACTAATGGTTGAAGAATAGAGGGAGATGGGGCTTACAATACTGCAATACCATCATCTGCTGAGAATACATATCGGAGGCCGAATCTGCCGTGTGAACAAACCCTCCAATGAGACTCGAGTTTTCAGTCGCTCAGTCATGGTGGCACGTGAGGCCTCAAATCAGGCTGTGGAGGCCTGAGCTGAGGGGCTAATTGCCCAAGATCTTGCCATCAGCATCTATGATCCATCGAAAATAGTATGCCGAAAAAAGCCATGATTTCTCACAAAAGCTCATATCTATCTCGACCCGGGCCATCAAATGGCAGCAGTAGCCAGTCCAATGGAAGTGCCGCCGTTACGAAGCTCAAGGACGCAGTCGCTCACTTCCAGGCCATGCTGACAGATGATGATCGGATGCGTCTCCAGGGTCTGAAAAAGCTGCCGCACGACGCCCAGTCAATCATTGCATTTACCACGGAGCTAGATAAGCAGAAAGACGGGAATCGACGAGGCAAAAGCATAGCTTCTCGGCTTACATCATTTCTGCAGATCGTCCAACAATTCACGCCCATCATCGATACATACATTCAATCGAATCCTGATATCAGTTCCCTCATCTGGGGTTCAATCAAGTTAACATTCATGGTATACACTTTGGTGGCCACCGGTGGGTATCTGTTGACTAATAGTCGCTTCTTCAGGTTCTCGCAAATTTCCTATCCCAGTTCCAATCGTTCGTTGAACTATTGCAAGGCTTTGGCTCTCTGTATTCCAGACTGGGGCACTATCAGATTCTGTTTCAAGACTCAACCCGTCTCAATGACTCAGTGTGTGAGTTTCACACTTCTGTGATTCTCTGCTGTGAGAAGGTTGTTCGCCTTATCCGCCAATCCAGTATGTACAGCAAACAATCTCTTAGACTGAAGTTAATAACGATCATCTAGCATTTACCAACCAAGTTTGGAGAGCTGTCACATGCTCTTTCCAGACTGAAATACGAAGCTACGTTGAGAAAGTCAAAGAAAAGGCCGAGAATGCGCAAAGTGAGATCGAGTTGGCTAAAGCACAAGCTGATCATCTTGAACAACAACAACAGGCCAAAGAGCGGCGAGAGGCTTCGGAATATAGGCAGAAACTCTCCATGTGGGCAACCAAATACAGTGCTGCCATGAAAGATATTCAACATCTCAAGAATAAGCACGCCAAAGGTCAGTTTGCAATCATCCATTGCGTATTACATCTTGAACTTACCATCCTTTCAGACAAGAAGCGAAGCAAGCTTGTCCATGAGTTGACCTCGTACAACTCTATGACTACGTTCAACGATATGCGTAACAAACGACACATGGGTACTGCCGAGTGGTGCTTTTCCACCACGGAATACCAAGAGTGGGTCAACGCCAACAAAACAGCCGTGCTTCATATCACAGGGAAGAGTAAGTTAAAGTATATATGCAATACGTTCTCTTTCTGACATGACCTTTAGTTGGATCTGGAAAGACAATCTTAGCGTAAGCGTCCATTCTGTTAACAGTATTAAGGATAGAATTGTTCTAAATAGCCACAGATCCTCAATTATAGAACAACTGTGCTCTTCTCCGAGGTCTCGTCAATTCACCTCCTTCTTTTTCCTCCGTTTCGACGAAGGGAAAGGTCTCTCCGTATCAACAGTCATTCGTTCTTGTCTTCAGCAGTTTCTAGCATCCCCATTGATTGAACGATTAGACACAACAGCCATATCCGAGTTAGATGACAGTCTCAACCAAGCTGCGTCATCGCTGTTCTCAGATGAATCCTTACGATTGCCATTTATCACTGCAGCAAAGAATCTGGACGATTGGTTCATCATCATCGACGGTTTGGACGAGATCGATGGGGCAAAATATGTTGGAATATTAGAATTCCTTCGTGAAGTCTTTGAACAGCTTCCAGAAGCCCATCGAATCAAACTTCTATTGTCTTCACGAGAAACATGTTCAAATCATATCGACCGTATTCTACCTCAAGCCACACGCCTTCGTACAGGCTTGGGGCCAACAAGCTCAGATATCAAGTTATATGCCGAGGACCTCATCAGGAACAAGATAGCAACAAATGATCTCATAATCAGTGACCCAGACCTAACTGACGAGATCATCAAGGTTATACACCGAAAGGAAGGGGGAATGTAAGTCAATGTTCTTGTAGGACAGTCAAAGGTCTCACTAATATAACGCCTCTTGTATTAGGTTCTTATGGGCTTTTCTTACGATTGAAGATATTTGCTCTCGAAAGTCCGACAAGGATATCAGACGCGCGCTGGAAGACATCCCAGCCGATCTTCCCGCCGCATTTGACCGCACCCTTGGCCGCATAGCAGCAATGAAAAATAACACGGAGATTGTTAAGAAAATATTTACTCTGGTCCAGGGATCGTTCGAGCCGCTAACCCTGGGTCAACTTCGCGAGGCTCTTTCGGTCGAGATAGGACAACAGACCCTGGACAACGATGATCTTATAAGTGGAATAGATCGCTTGCCCACGTGGTGCCAGAATCTCATCTGCGTGGAAGACTCAGGTACTGTCCACTTTAGCCACCATTCCATTCAGCAGTATCTTCTGAGCCCAGACTCGGGCGACTTCAAGGACTTCCATCTCAACGCAGAAAAGTGCGACAGCTTCATGGGTGAGCTGTGTATCACATACATCAGTCTTGATAACTTCCAACTGGCAGTGGCGCCCGCGAAGAGCTCTGCAGACTCTTCACATATGGATATCGATATTGGCGGTGTCGCTGAGCAGACAATGCGAACTGTAGTTGGAGGTAGTCTCGGTTCTTTCATCGGACGGCTCACACGTGAAGCTGTTCTGGCTCCACAGTCACGCAAACATCCTTCTACCAAGGTCCAATGGAACGACTCTACGCTTTCGTCTCTTCCCAGCCGTAATTTTGGTCCTGCTCAGGGCACCGAAGGGTATTCATTTTTTCAATATGCTTCCGAGCATTGGTATCGACATCGTCTTTCTATCGATTCGGATGAGAATGAGGCTACATGGAGACTATTAGGCCAACTTCTTCGAAAACCACGCCAATACTCCCTGGGCGAGCCTTGGTTCCAATCGGCCTGGATAAACCGTGTTAGTAACATCACTGACTACCATGTCCACTTCTCTGGCCTCAGATTCTCCTCATATCGGATAATCTCTGTACCACGGAGGGTAGCTGAGTATGGCAAACTCATGGATACTGCTACGCTGAGAGACCTTTGCCATGTTTTTATTTATGCGACTCAGAATGACAAAATCGGTCTGGCTTGCCGTGTGCTGATGATGATTGCAGAGGACTTCCATAAGTCACCTTCCTCTCACCAGGAATTTCTTTGGGATATCCTAAGCGCCATGTTAATAAGACAGAATCACAAGATCTGTGACAATCAATGTCTCCGTCGTCAAGAGTTGCCAATAATGCACGACGTTCTCGTCCAAGAAATGAGGGGGGCTATTGCAGGTGGACTCGGCTATTGCCCCCCTCTATTGTGGACGAAGGGACCCCATGGCTGTAAATGCCAAACAGAATTCAGTTATTCATTGAAACAAGAAGTTTGCCAGCTTCTCGAGACTGGATATCACCGTGGTGAACATCCGTACCTGTTTCCTTTGGCAGTCCTGGCAGAAAGCCTTGTGTCTCATCCCTCGGTCAAAAGTTTGAGTACCCTCAATCTCAACATACAGATTGACCTGGAGTTGTTGATTGCCTCCAAGACACGACTGGGGAGGACATTCATTGACCTACTAGTCGAGTGGGTTGTTACTGACAAAGCGCGTATGAAAGTCTTTCTTTCAGAACGATCTCCTTCCAATGAGAGAGTTCCTTTTCGGACAAATAGTCTGTTTGGCGTTTGGGGGGAGTCGGATAAGACAGAATATATTCACCTGCAGCACCAACTGGATAACACTCTTTTGCTCCTAGGCACGGCGCAAGAAGTAGATACTCACGGCATAAAGGCTGTTGAGCAGTCTCTAACGCAATGTTTAGAGACTGGAGGCTCCGTTCCGCTGCATGAAACGACCATTGTATGTCTTTTCGACCATATCTTGGTTCAAAGGCACTGGCCGAAATCAATATGCGAGGGCATGGTAAAGGTGTTTTTCGGACAGTCACTGAAACCGGGCCTTCTGGATGCAAATGAGCGGGTGCTTTCTCACGCTGTTCGAATGAACAACTGGGATCTTGCAACATCCCTAATCGATACCCAGCCTGTCTCTCAATCCGGAAGGGACTTATTCGGGGACATTCCATATATCAAGTATGCTCTTCGCTGTCACACCTGCCGGACTATTGCGAGACAAGTGTCGACGAGAAGGAAGAAAAACAGGCCTTCAACCATTCCAACTAGCTTTGGGCTATGCCCGGTACACTGGGATCTTTTAAGAAAAAACATAGATGGTAAAATGCTTGAAAATGATTCTAAGGTTTTATTCTCTCCGGGTAGCCTGGTTAGCTACGATACATAGCTGTGGGGCTTGTAAAAGCATAAAACTAATATTTTATACAATGCAAAAAGCGAAAGGTGATTCTAAGAAACTACTTATTCCGTATGTGGCACTCTGGTAGTTAACATTGAAATTCTAATGGCCCACTATGCACCTAAACTCCATGCCGGCTACTTTGCAACCACTCCTGCAACCCCCTCTGCGCAGCCTCCATCCCCTCCCTCACAATCTTAGCCGACTCTTCAGCAGCCTGAAACGCAGACTCAGAAGCAGCAACGGCCTTCTTCGCCTCTTCAATCTCTCCATTCGTCGCCATAGTCACAGCTTCCTCAGCCCTCCTCGCAGCAGCGCCACCAGCCCACGCCGCTCTACGCTCAGCATCTTGGATAGACGCGACAGTATCACTAACAGACTTGGCGACGTTGGACGCATTCTCAGCGGTGAGTTCTGCGTGACGGCGGGAGACTTCATCTTGTCGTGCTGCGTTTTCAGAACCGCGGACGGAAGCTTGGGCGGCGCGGAGGAGAGCCACTGTTTCTCTTGCGCGCTCGTGGGCTGTTTCGGCGGATTGTCTGAAATATGTTGCCAGTCGTTCGTTTTCAGCTTTCTGCTTATCATCGACTTTCTCGGTTTCTTCACAGATGATAGCGGAGGCGATGACCCTTTGAGCTTGGGCGACTGCATCCTCAGCTGGGGCGGTAGCTTCAGCGAGAGAAGACCATGCACGAGATGCGCAGTCAAAGAAGTCAGTGAGTCTAACTGAATTGGCAATAACAGCGTCGCGCCGTGCCTCAGCTGCAGCGTTGACCATCTGCTCTTCGTACTTCTTCGCCATGGAACCAAAATCTCGGGCTTCTTCAGCAGCAGCCTTTGCACGGGCAGCATTCTCAGAGACGGTCCAGGCAATGGTGCGGACTTTCTCGCGATATGCGAAGTAGATGTGAACCCATGTACCGACCGTCACACTAATGAGGCAGAAGCCAAAGATGGGAAGAAGGGTCGGGGAGAAGAAGGGGACGACGGCTGTGAGTGACCACCAATTTACGACGAGCCAGTATGTCTGGGCATGTTCAAGGTAGCAGAAGCGAAGTGGCCCGTAAATCTTGCTGATAGGAGCGAAAAGGTATGCAGCGGCTGATACGGTTGTCGCAATGCCGACGAACATGTATTGAACCCATGGTTGGAAGGGAAGAGGTAGGTCGTAGTAGAGGGTCAGGTAGTAAGCCAAAGACATCAATGAGCCCACTGAAACGAACGTCAACCATCAGTATCTAGCTTAATCCACAAGAGCGACTGTTCCTACCTTTGAAGTATGTCCCGACTCGACTAGAGATGGTCTTGAAGTCAAAGAATGGTCCCAGCAACAACTTCCAAGAAACGGTACTGGTACTCTCCTGGCCATTGGGTAGTGTCCAAATGCCACCAAAGTACAGCGCAATGATGAAAATCAACGGGCTCGATATTTGCGAAAGAATAACATTAATGTCAGGGAAGATAGTAAATTGATTTAACACAAGCGCGACGAATATCGCAGTCTTGATGTGCGGAACAATTAACCTAGAGAGCGACTCCAGGGCGGGAAACAAGTCCTCGCTAGAATTAGATGAAGTCATGACTTCGAAAATATTAATACAAGATTGAGTTGAATTTGGAGAGAATCTGCCCCAGAACTGGCATTTTATTGTTTGTTTTCAGACGGAAAGTGAGGCGCTCAGTGCCCAACTCAACGTGCAGCTGCAGCATGCATAACGACGTGGAATGCAGAGCCGAGATTTTGATCCAATCGTAATCGGCCAGCTTTGTTTACCGCAAAACATTCGAATGGGGACATCCACTGATTTACCTTTGAGATGATCAATTGGTACAGAAAGCGACAGATTTGTGGTCTGAACAGGCTGTATCCATGTCAGGCCGCAAGTTTTGTTACGCGTCTGGGCTCAGTGGAGATGGCCTCATTTTGCTGACTCCACTTGGGAGGATCAAATGGTTGAGAGTGTTCAAAGTGGCACAGCAAAGACGGAGAGTATTTGGTGAGAGTTTTAAATTCATTAGATTATTATTCGTGGTATCTTGTACGGCCCGGGTGGACTAGCCAACCCATCCTGCAGTTCAACGCCTCGAGCGGAATTATTCAGGTCTCAATCCTCCGCTGTGAGAAGCCTCATCATGTCATTCCTCCCCCGCGTTTCGATTTTTTATTTTGACGAGAACGGATCATCTTCGAAGCTACACGTAAATATTAGCATGCATACTATTTAATGGCGAGGCTGCTTCGACTTACAAGGTATTTCCGAATCCATCGTCACATACGCTTCGGCCTTGTACCAACGTGCACCCAGCACCTTCTTGTACAAGGCGACCGCCGGGGCCACGGACCACCGGGGCTGCCATGGCCGTTGAGAGGGATGAAAGAAGGGCTATTGATGAGATTCTCATGGTGAGCGGAGTGGCGGCGCTACCGAGGATGTGAAGTGAGAGTTTGAAAGGGAGAAGAGATTTGGTGATAGTGATAGTGATAGTAAGTCAACCTTTGAGAGTAGGAACTGATGGTTTAAATAGTGCTCGAGGCTGCAGCATCGAGTCTGGCTATTGAAACACAACTGTGATATCGAGAGTCCCTGGTTTCAGCCTCAAGCAAAGCGACGTTTCGGCCTCAGTCAACATCCCTGTTCGAACAACACCAGGTTTCAGCTTCATTTTCTCGTCACATACCCTAGATGTTCGAGTTTTTAAGCATCTTTTCAAGCTTGACAATCTAACTCATAGTGTTTTACATTGGTGCGGCATGCATATTGACCGGCAATAGGCTGAAACGTAACTTTATATAGAATCATTTTCTTATGGAATGCCTATTTATCTAACATCGCCGACAAGACATACTACCTAGCATTTCCAAGCCTCTAACTCCTGTATTC
Organism: Fusarium mundagurra; assembly: GCA_013396205.1. Lineage (NCBI taxonomy): Eukaryota > Fungi > Ascomycota > Sordariomycetes > Hypocreales > Nectriaceae > Fusarium > Fusarium mundagurra. Next base: position 43,505 of record JAAOAN010000424.1, on the reverse strand, counting down.
AATGCTTCATCAATCGCCTCTCTTCTAACATAAACTTCTGCAGCACACCTTCGCATGGAGGCCCTTTGCACACTGTGATAGCCCGTTCCACCAGATCGTAAATGACGAAAGCGACTGTCATGTTCTGCTTAGACGTATACCCCGTCAACACAGCACTGGGCGTATTCCTCTGCTTTAAATTCGGATGATTGCACAAACTCTCAGGGTAAGCCAAGTGATCCGAAAATGCCGTCTTGATCTTTTCAGGCGTCAATCTCCCCGCCGCGCAGTCAGCTCTTACTCCCTTCTCGGCTCGTAAGCATCTGAACCAGGTGCTTCCACCTGGAGACCGATCATATACATCATCACGACTCAGGAATTCTGGACTGAGGAAGTGATTACTGTGTATGAGATAGTTATCGTCAATATTTCCGTAGAACTTGTACACGCGGCTTGGGGAGACCTCCATGGCCATCCCGAATCCCTCGGCTGTTGAGATGTGCAGATTTCCTGAGACGTGGCGGGGAAAGGCGTTAATAGCCACTAAGCCCTCAGCGTAGTTACTATACTCAAGGAAGACGCGTCTTGCTACTGAGAGCGGGAGGACAGGCTTGGGATTCTTGATCTCATGGTAGACCCCGTCTTGGTCAACATGCGAAATGGGCACGTAGTCTTCGCTCGATAGCAGCGAGTTTGCAGTAACTGACATACCAGCCGAGTTCATCCCACTGCGGATCAACTGCCCAGCCTCGGTGAGGATAAACATAGAAGGGCGGTCCTCTGACGGGTCTGGGTGCACTTGCAGATAGATGATGAGGTCCTGGTTATAAAGATGGCTGGACATGTCCCAGTTATGCACGGCTAGAGCGCGACCAGATGCTACTGCTTCAGGAGGGAAGAATCCGCTGGTGCATTCGTCATACCCGTTGAGTTCTTGAGGAGTATTGCCGCCGTCTTGCAGGCGGTACATGCATCTTCCAAGGTCGTAGCGAGCATTGAGCATGATGACCTCTTCAATCGTAACACCTGCTCCATCCGCGATGCCTCTGATCTCTTCGAGACCGGTGGGGTAGAACTCCTCAAAGGCTGGAAGATAGATGGTTTCGATGATCTTGGAAGAGATCGACCTGCGTCCAAAGTGAGTCATCGGTAGGAAGTAGTGATATCATTGATGTACTTACCAATGCGGGAGCTTTCCTGGGAGCTTGTAGTATTCGATATTGGCACGGACCTTGTCAGCCACCTGTCTTCCATGCGAAAGTCCGCGCTCATAGGGCGTTCCCTCAACAACAATGTGTTGGTAGTATGAAGTACGAGGGACGTCCATGATAGACGTCTCGGCAGAAGGCATGTTGAAGGGCCGTAGGTGATAAGATGAGATTACTGAGGATATCCAAGGATTACCTGCACTACCACGAATACTTATATCAAAGAGGTCTGGCGGGGCGCTGTACCGGGTTCCGAACTGCAGTCGCCAATCCCTTGCTGAGCCTGCTAGCGCGTCGCCCGATTGTCCCAAATAGTCCAAATCGGCGACAGATCCAACGACCACGAACCGCCGCCCTTCATCGCTAGCAAAGACAAAAAAGGCTCTTGGGGCGCCAGAATAGGATTTCGGGCGCTCGTTAGATCACAAAATCGTCGCCCATCTCTTGAGCGATCTGGGAAAGATTGGCGCGACAGCCCGTTCCCTCTTCGGCGGAATGCACCTTTTCGACAAAAGCACATGCGTTTGCATAATGCTTACCAGCTTGTGAGCAACCCTTGATAAGCTGTAGCGCCCAGTCTCTGTAGATAGGATCTTTAGCCTCAATCGCTGCCATGATGAGTGGGATAGGCCATATCTTGGTCGGCGGCGCTTCTGTCCTCGGCCGTTTGAGCTTACTGTAGAAGCGGCGAGTGATGCCAATTATGTCTTCAGCATGCTCGGTCTCTGTATATACTACGTCTTTTGGCCGGTAGATTCTTGACGCGTAAATGTGTACGGAGTGGAAGAGGGCGTTTGCTGTGAGGAAGATGGAGAGTACTTTGTTTTCGGCCGCTTTCTCCTCGCTGATACTGGCGAGGCCCTAGTTCATCATTAGCAGTGCAACGACACAGCACTAGCGCGATCATATTATCGACGTACCTGACTTATATCATCTAGTGATGCCCTCATACTTGCCTCTTGATTCTCCGCGGCCGTAGTGCGGTCGCCTCTGGATATCATCCCCAAGAGAGCGACCAAGCGACACGTAGCCACATACAAAGGCCTATGAGCCTCATCCCATCGTCGCTCCTCGTTCGGATACAGAAGAGTGTATTCTTGTTGTAGAAAATTGTATGATTTGTCCACAGCGAACATCAATCCCAAGTCGTTGCCCAGACACTGAATAATACGATGATCGCCTTGGGAAAAGAGTGAAGCGCGAGCATCGAGGAAGCAGAACCACACTGCCATTCTTCCGTAGACTGATTGTGATTGATCGCCATGGCCCCGGCTCTCGAGTAGACACGCCTCAAGGCTCAGCATACGCCTTAGAGAGGCTCTTCTTGAGAGAAGTAGGTCAGTCCAGGCGAGGAAGTACAGCGTCACTGACACGGCATCTAGGTCATCGTCTCGGGTAATAAGCTGAGGCCAAGTCTGGCTAAGTTCTTCATCTAAGCCCTTAAGTCCAAGGTGGATGCCCAATTGATCCCCGAGAGCTGTCAGACTCTTTTCGTAGTGTTCTAGAGCGCTACTTTCCGAACCCAATGTTGTGTTGCAGTAAAGGTGAGCCGCTGTCCACGCGTAAAGAGCCGAAATCACAAATGAATGAGTTGAGTTAAATCGATTGAAGAAATAAGTGTGATTGTTCCAGGTTTGGCCTTTGGAGCTGTACTTCGATGCCAGATTCTGGGTGTAGTGCTGTGCTAGGACCCGGTCGGAGACTGTCTGTGGAGAACTCGAGGAGAGGCTGCCCGCGATGAAGTCGGCTGGGGTCCGACCGGGCGAATCCGTATACGGAATCCAGGTCTGATCAGTTCTGTTTGAAAAGACTGCCACGTCTGGGCTCAAGTCCCATTGTTGATCTGGATACGAATCAAATATCCCATCCATCCAGGGCATCGCCGTCGCATCGAGCATCGCGAGTGACGATGGTTCAAAGGAACCCGATGCATCCATCTCGGCTACTGAAAAGGTCGCCTGGTCCTGTGGACTCATCTCCGTGTGACTTGATTGCATTGGAGTGCTCTTCCGCTTCCCGCGACGCCTTGAATGGGTTTTGATCTGCTCTGTCTCATCTCTAAACTCAAATACAGCATGCGATGATGGTTCGTAAGCGCATTTGAGGTGAGAGCGTCGACATGGGGAGCAGCGCGGTTTTAGTTGATCACAAGAGAGTTTCCTTCTTGCGCAGGTCGTACATAGGGACATGGTGAGTCGTCGTGAAGGACTGTGGACAAAAATGAGGGGTGATAGAGGATGCAGAGGTAGCTTGGTCTTGGAGTTTATTTAGAAGTCTGGGGTAACTAATGACTAATCGCTTATAAGACTAACTAGAACACGCTAAGTACCAGGCACCGGAACTTGTTTTCTTCACATCTCTAACAAAATTATGCATTATTTCCGATTTATAGTCATATATACCTGTTTACAGCCTAATGCTGAGGGCGTGATAGTCTTCTATTGCGTTTTTATGATAATGTGGCAAATAAAACAGGCAGGTATGTATTCAGTGTCAACGACATGCTTAGTAAACGAGATTCGGCACTCATTCCTTGCCAACTCGAATAAAGTATCGTACACAGGTCCAGAAAGGTTAAGAGCAGGGGAACAAAATAGAAATCCTTCAAATTGTGAATTGCCATCACAGGAATATCCATCACTCCACGATGTTTCCCGTAAGGCTTACCAAATATACCTAAACGAGCCCTGCTGCCAATCCGTGAGATCTAAATCATCCCTGGAAATGTTTTCGTTGTGAGTTTCTTCAACCTCACGGCGACCCCGACGATGATTCTGATACCTGATATAGACGCTAAGAGAGACTGGTCAGTATCCGATAGGAAATGGATGAAGGTGTTCACTGACAGCAACACTATTTCCAGCACGATCATAGCAGAGACCGAGGAGTAGAAGCCTCTGAAAGCAGTCTGGTACTGTGGTGCTTCATGGGTGATGAAGAATTGAGGACCGGTGAATTGGCCAAGACAGTAGCCTAGGAACATCATGACCTGCAACTGTTATCAACACCGGTTCAGTCTAGTTCGGGTAGGTTTGGAAGCTTACACTGGCGGTCGATTTCTTGGTGAATCCTGCGATGTTGGAGGAGAGCATACTCATCCCAAGACCGAAAGGGACGGTGTTGACGTAAATGACTGGAGGCACGTATGAGCGACAGGCATGAATTATAAGACGAGATCTTATACTTACTATAGAAAGATGCAAGTCGGCCTTGGTGGTTGGATTGCGGAAGGTCTTATCAGGTCAGATACTAAATGCAGATACGAATGATGGCAGAGACTTACTATCCACCAACACGGCTCCTATCAAGACGATGATGTTCGTTGCGATCATGACGTAGCACCTCGTGTTCTTGAATCGAGTGCAAAACCAACCACTAGATCATGAAAATCAGCAATATGACATGGAGGTCTTAAGTTAGGATACTCACGCAAATACGACCGAGACGAGGTGGATTGTGTTGGACGGCATACCCATTAAAGTGGCCTGGCGACTCGAGTAGCCGAGGGTCTGGGTCAAGACGATCTTTGAGAACTGGGCTTTGTCAGAGTGTGATCTCTTCGCGAGTCTATCTCGCTCACCGATGTTAGACCTCCTCCTTGCAGGCATTGAAGAAAAGCGTGTATCGCTAATATCCACGGCTGGGGATCCATCAGGCATTCGCGGACTTGGTTCCATTTATACTCAGTGTTCTTAATACCGGTGTGATTCTTTAAGACCTATAACCGTTCAGTAATGCAAGCCGAGAATGCCATGGGCCTTTTACCCTATCAGTTGCAATGTCCCGCCCCCTCTTGCTGAAGAACCAAGCGGTCAGAGGCGCCGCCGGAACACCCAAAAAGACGACAATGCCCCAAAACATCGTCATGGGCCCGAAGACGAGGTAGACGACTTGCCAGACAGCATACTTGGAGTCCGAGTGATCTTTACCCGAGAGGCCGTATGTTATAGCATCGGCCATGAAAGAACCGACGGCACTGGCGGACCACCATAATGACGTGCGGAGCGGCTGCTCCTCTCGAGTCCAATACTGAGAGATTAGGATCGTGAGGATGGGTGACATGCAGGATTCGAAAACACCGAGGAAGACGCGATTGACGCAGAGTGTCGCAAAATCTTTTGTGAATGCCGTTGTGCAAGCGGTAAGACCCCAGAGGAAGATCATGACGCCAAAGTATCGTCCGCTACGAAGTGATTAGGAGACGTTAGGCAAGACAAGATAAACTAAGGTGAGTTCAGGAAGGAAAGGGATCATGCCACAATCCAGGCCGCTTTCAGGAAGATGAAGACTTACATAGGAAGCTTCTGCATCAAGAGAGAGCTAGGATATTGCCAAACTAGATAACCCAGGTAGAATATTGAAGATGACCAGCTATACTGCTGCCCTACGAGGTTCTATGCGGATGTCAGCCGTTGAATGTAGGTATCTACAATGGCCAGGTCCAATTACCAGATCTTCCTTGATGCCAAAGATGGAAGCCTCGGATAAGGCGACTTTGTCCATATAATTGAGAACGTATGTGAACGCCATCAATTTTATCACGGTCAGTGCTTGTATGGTCCAGTTTCAGTAGACAACCACTTACCATGGGGAGTAGAATCAGGTCGAGCTTCCATCGGACCCTCGCATCTTCCTTGGAGATGTATACAAGCCCAAGCGGTGGAGACCCCAGATCCTCCGAGTGCTTCTCATCATCATCCAAGGTAGCAGTGGGTTTGTGACCGCTAGCTGTATCTTCAACAACCTCACCCATCCCGACAGTTGAGTTTGTCGGCATGGTGGTAACGGGCTTAAGGTCTTTATCCATCGTGTTGACTTGTGAATGCACGTTCAAAATGCACCGCACCAAACGGCAGGCGATGACTGCTTGCGATTCGCCGCCATTTATATCGCGTGGTCGTGCTTGCACTGATACTGGTAGCTGAACCAAGAATGATCGGTCATGTTTGGCGGGGATGATAGCGGTCGCTGGGATGGCTCAGAAAGGTATAGCGCAATCTAGGGTCGCCCATTTGACCTTTTTGGGCCGAGTGCGCGAGATGGCAAGATAGCGCCGCTGGGGCATCTGGGGAAGCCTGTTATCGGCTGTTGTGATTGTTAATACTAGTATTCCACTTCAAGTCACGAACGATTCTCGGGTAATTGACAAATTGGAAAACATGTCTTATCGTTATGTAATTCTACTTAGTTATATACATAGAAGCTTATATCGCTCATCTCTCCCCACTACATCAGACTCGGCGTATACATAAATCTCGTTGCACCATTCTATATGCTCTTCAGCAATGAGTTGGCTTGAAGCCTCCCTTGGGGAAAGGCACAATATTCTCCTCAGCGGTATGCTTCACCTTACCCATCGAGATGGTCCACTTCTCCTGGTCAAAGATGCTGTAGACGTTGCGCAGGAAAGCATCACCAAAGATAGACACTTCGTATCCGCGGGAACCGGCGAATACTCCACAAGTGCCATCAGGGAACTTGGTCACTATGCCGTGGAGCGGAACCTTGATCGTGCCGTGAACGCCAAACTCAACGGCGATATAACCGTCGTTGCGCTTGGGGTCAGCGTACTTGCAGTTAACCACGAAGTATTGCTTGCCAAAGGGCGGTTCCTTGGCACCAAAAGCGCGAAGGACAGGTGCCATGGTCTTGTCCGTGAGATACCAGCTTGCAACACCAGTGTCCAGCAACACGGGAAGACCGACGTTTTTCTTGCCGTACGTTTCCTTTGTGCGGCTGTTGCCCTTGGTGAGGAACACCTCCATAGAGGTGACATTGATCGAGTTGGTCTGGCCACCGGTAAGGTCGGCGTTGAATGGGTCGACCATAGGCACGGTGATGAGATCACCGTCAATCTTGGCCTTGTCGTAAGCTCCGCCAAGGAGCATTCTGGCGTTGGCAGCCTTCTTGTCATCGGGGCCGAGGTAGATACTCGACGCAAGGTAGTTGATCTTGGAGGCGTTCTTCAGCTCCGGGAGGAAGTATGACGAGAACCTCTCAGTGCACTTGGGGCCAGTATCCGAGCACTCTAGCGATAGACCTAATTCATCGCATGTCAGTTCAGTATCTTATGTGGGATAGCCTTTTCTTACCGAGAATTGTGTTGATATCACCGCTCAACTTGTCGGGAAAACTATAGTCGGACGTCATGCCAAAGTACATGTTCTTGATTGAAACACCGCCGATGACAATAGTGTCCTCCAGATAATCGCCTCGACCAACCACGCCCAAGGCGTCAGCGAAGTCAGGACCTGCGTAGCGGGATGTCCTACGACGATGATTAGCGACAGAAATTTGAGGTACAAAGCAACATACTTGGACGTTCTGTTGTTGAAAGTGCCAAACGTCTTGCAATTGTTTCCCTGCTTTTTGCAGACCTCATTACGAGGGTCTAGGAAGGAATATCGCGGGCTGCCGGTGTCGATCTTGAGATACGCAGTCTGCGGCGGCGTGCCAACCTGGAGCTTGGCATAATACGCCGTCAGGCCCTCATCGCGAGACAGCGGGACGGAGATAACACCAGCAGGAGTCTTGCTCGCGGCAGCAATGCTGGGGAACGCGAGAGCAGCAGCGACGGTGGCAAAAGTGAAGAGAGCCATGGTTGAAGATGTCGTTGATGGGCGCCCAAGTTGCCTGATGTCTATGAGACTATATATAAACGGACTAACCCGCCCACTATACGGTGTAGCCCCTGTCCATATGAAGTCATGAGGCCAAGACCCGCCTAGACCCTCGGGGGGAAAAAATACACGACCCATGATCGGCTTGGCTTACACCAAAATTGGCTGGGGATCAACCGATTTGGGGGTCGTGTTTTATTTCCCCCCTAGACCCGTTCGTCGATACGAGTTTCTTAGTGGATCACATTTCTGATCTGCCGAGCGCGCTGTGACACTATTGGTGGTAGAACTGTTTCTTAGCCGGATTTGGGAAATTAGAGCCCGGCATTTTAACCATTCTCGCTCGGATAATCAAAGCGCAAGCTATCTATGGAACAGTGGAACGAGCCGGAATGAGCCCGTGCTTTTGGCCATAAAATGCGGGAGAAAGAATGCCTATTTTTACGATACCCAGTCATACTACACGACTGTTCTCATCATGTCTCTCAAACTCCTGCAACTGATTGCAGCATTGGCTGCTTCTGCCCATGGCCTTGCTGTACCGGATAGCCAGGGTGAGGCTTTCAGTCTCGAGGCTTTGCCGTCAACGGCAGAGGAATTTGATCCTGTGGCTGAGCGGCAGCGGCTTGAGGCCAAGTTCCCTACGGAGCATGGCAGCAACATCCAAGCGCGTGATTATACCGTGAAGCAGTCGGGCTCCGTGAAATTGAAGCCTATCGATGGCGGCCAGTCATTCTTCACCCCTACAGTCATTGGCAACCAGACGTTCAAGATGCTCTATGACACTGGCTCTGCCGATTTGTGAGTACTTCCCTACTTCATCCTCGTGAATCTGGACTGACACCTCACTCCACAGATGGGTGTACTCCAACGAGTCTTCCCCCTTCCAGAGCGAGGATCACCCAACCTATAAGCCGACTTCATCTGCAACGCTTCTCAAGGGCTATAACTTCACCCTCAAGTACGCGTTTGGTGATGTGATCAGCGGCGAAGTCTTCACCGACACCGTCAAGGCTGGACCCGTCGTAGCCCGCAAGCAGGCCGTCGAGTCCGCCCTCATCATCCAGCCCGAAGTCGCCTACGACGGCATTATGGGTCTCGCATTCAGCACCATCAACCAAGTCGTGCCCAAGAAGCAAAAGACCTTCTTCGAAACTCTCCTTCCCACTCTCCAGAAGAAGGTCTTTGCTGCGAATCTCAGGGTTGATGGCAAGCCTGCGACATGGGACTTTGGGTACATCGATAGTACCAAGTTCAAGGGCAAGGTCTCCTATACCCCTGTTGTCAGCACAAAGTACTGGTCCATGAACGTAAGCTCCTATGCTGTGGGCAAGGGTTCATTCACCAGCAAGAAGAAGGTTGGCGAGGTCATCGTCGACTCGGGCTCGTACCTAATTTACATGCCTGAAGCTGTTGTGAACGACTACTATAGCCATATCAAGGGCTACAAGCTCACAAGCGGGGGCTCTCGCACGTACCCGTGCAGTAGCGCTGTTCCCGACTTCCACTTGAAGATCGACAGCACAACGCTCACTATCCCAGGACGAGATGTCAACTATACTGTATATGACCCCACTTCGCGTCTCTGCACTGGAGCGATCACGACTCAGCTTAATGGCAAATACTCTGTGCTGGGAAGTTTGTTCATGAAGAACTACTATGTTATTCATAGCCAGGAGGAGGCTACCCCCAAGCTTGGATTTGCGTCGCTTTGATCATTCAACTGGGCTACTGGGAAAGAGGTGGACCTCATGTTTGAGTTTTGCTTGTAGTATGCGAGGGAGACTGTTCATGAATTCTGTCAATAGGTAATTGGGCTTTGAATCTATTATGTTTGGATAATGGTCTCACTCAGAGCCAAGCACTGAACGCCAATAAATGATATACTGAACCTACATATTTCTCTAGGAACTACTGAGATAGTATTGCAAAACATTAACTGTGTGGTATCTCTTTCTTGGAACCCTCAAGCTGGATATTGCATCTACAGCAATATTCGTAATTTTGATGGCTTTTCTCAATTTCATTTCGGTGAGGGCTGTGCAAGAATCTCGATAACGGTATGCATTATTCGAGTGTTATTGATGCTCAAGACTCGCTTTATATCCTTATGTTATTCTGGTGCCTCTTTTTCAATACCTTGATATGGAGAGTTCCTCATCGATCGCGCCATCAGTCTTATGTACATTTCCGCTTTCTGCTACCCCATCTCTACTAGTCTCACAACTAACCTCTGACTATTCTACTAAAACCACCCCCGCAGCCTGTAGTCTACGCTTATAATCGTTCGCCGGAGACCCATCCATCTCTTGCATAACTTCCGTCATTCGCTCGGTGTAGTATCCGCCTAGAAACTCTGACACTGATTGATTTTGACTTTGAAACTTGGTCTCGAATTCTGCATCGAGATCGTCAAGTTTTTCAAGCAAATGCCTGTCTTCGTCTAACAATGCCGCCCATTCATCCTCGTCGGTCAATCTTCCCGTTCTTAATATTGAGAAATCCCGAGGGCAGTGTCCGACATGTCTTATTCCTAAGCACTCCACCGTAATTGCGTGACTAGCACAGCTGGCAAGATAGGATGGGTCAGTGTTGGTTATCTTTTCAATCAGACCAACGAGATTTCGTATGCTGCTTATAACTTCGAGCTTCCTAGAAACTTGAAAGAGCGTGCCGGCCGTGAATCCGGAGAACAAAGAAGCCAAAGGCCGGTTGAAGGCCCCTGATATACAGGGGCATGGCAGATCGGACTGCATCTCGCTGTTGCATATTCTAGCAATTAGGCTGATTCCTTCCCCAGCCCAGTAGAGTGGGCCGCCATTCTGATAGGGAAAGTGGCGGGCACTACTCCTGCCAATCCATCCTCCAAAGTCATGTAATGCAGATGTTCGGAAGCTTCCAATCTCGTATTCCATTTTGAGAAAGTCGTGCTTCAGCAACCAATTCAGATAGATAGTACTCATCTCGAGGGTGTCATAAGAGTAAGCAGAAGGATAAACACGTGCTAGAAGTGGCTCGAGACCATCCTCATCAGAAGGTTTAATGCCAAACTCATCGGCCAACAAACAGATTTGTGGAGAAAGGGGTTCTTCAAACAACCCTCTGGAGGAGTAGAGTGAATGAAAGGGCTTGAGGCCTTGGCCCATCTCAAACCTTTGTCTTGTTGATTCACCACGGCGTGATTCTAGTTCCTTCCAGAGGAATTTTGCAGTAGCGTCAGGAAGAAAATCAGCAGTGACTCCATAACGATGTATGACTCCAGAGGGTAGCATTGCAAGGGAAAGATCCCGTAATCGTTGCCGCCGGTTCTTGAAGTGCTTGAATAATAGCCTTCGGCATCTTAGTGAGCATTTTTCCAGGGATCTTTGTTCCATCAAATGAGTCGGCAGGCAGCAGTCGGCCTCAAGGAGCAGTTGGATAGAAGCAGCACATTGACAGTTTTGGCACAGGACCCACTTGTCTGGTTGGGTACATGTTTCTCCACTTGACCTTACTGCAAGTTCCAGAGGACTGATAGTTATCGACTCTTCGTTGCACAGCTGACATACAGTTTGGCTGTGTTGCAGCAGTAGACTGAGTCCTTCCGGCCAATTGATGCTAGCATGTAATATGTTACGGTCGTAAATATCTCTCTCCATCATGGCATCTTGAAATTGGTCGCCCACGGTCATGGCTTCGAGCTTTTGACGGTCTTGTTGCATTACTACCCTAAAGATGTCATTAAACCCAAATGCTGAATGATATCTATTAGCTGTGCGTGATTGGACAGGACATAAGAAGCTGGCTTACCCTCGGCAATCTCAGGGTACTTGCCCCAAACTTGAAATAAGTCATTACTTGATAGTACGTTGGGTCCAAGAAAAGCCCTTTTGCGCTGGCCGATCTCTTTGCCACTGAAGGATGTGTCAAGTGTTACGATGAAGTTATATATCTGGAAAAGCATCATTAAGGAGTCAGGATGCCACAAATCGTGAAGAATCGTTCTAGTTTATGTCAGCAAAGTTAAGTGTAAATGATTTGTGGACTTATTACTTTTGGTAAAAATTGGAGTTACTGATTGGGATACCGATATCAAACATGTATGACAAAAGCGAGCGAATAGATGCAAGTATGTCCTCGGAAGTCATTCCCTCTCTCGGAAGCGAAGGGATCAGCCGTCTGTGATAAAACTCACGATTTTGTTAACATAAGCTCGTCTTGTGTGTTCATAACCAGAATCGAAACTCACGCTCATGGATATATGCGCGATATTATCCCCAAATCTATCTACATCAAACGGTGACGCAGCAGCTGACTCATAAATAGTTCTGAGATTCTTTATCAGGGCCGAGGTCTCGTCTCGTAGATTGAACCGGTTATATAGTTCTATGTTCTTATTGTACTTCCTTTCGAAGTCACGAAGAGCTTGAAAAGCCGGACTCGTTTCAACAATGTTGCACGGCTGTATCCCGAAGGAAAGACTGTATGCCCCAGGAGGATATTCTCGAGTCAGTGACATAGATAGAATTCGAGAAAGTTGATATCTAAATCCAAGGTAGTGAAATGTAGTCTTTGACGTCTGGAGTGAATGGCTGAAGAAAATGCAACTAGGCTGATGGTGTTGTCGCATATGCTCTTGTTTCGAGACAATCAAAACTCCCCAGGATCGATTAACATAAGATGATTTCCGACAAATAGAACGGGTCGAAGGGTCGGAGCAAGTACATTCTGGGTCATTTAGTGTTCTCATCATTGTTTCTTCCTTTTGAGAGTTCCGCAGATAAGGAGGTTGCACAACGGCGTGAATGCTAGTATCGAGGCTATTGTCCTGGACACGTTGAGACAATGTTGCTATTTGCATCTCAGTGCGTTGAACAGCTGGACTTATGGCATCGAGCCGCCTGGCAATTGTGCCTAGCATGTTGTGCGTAATGCTATCGTTAGCATTGGTGTAGTTTTTCAAAATTCGCAGGTCTTCGCTGATGCCGATGTTGATATCACTAGGAGGAATTAGCGACAGCGAACGCTCATTCTAATAGAAGTTCCTCACAGATTGAAGTTTTGTACGAAACTGTTCAAGGTCGCATTGGCCTTCGAAAGCTGATCTTGAAGTTGAATCAACTTTTTCTGATCGAATGGATACCTCGCTATTATCATTTGCTGCCTCATCTTTCCTTTCATGTCGGACAAACCCTCATCTCTAGTAAGATTCAGCATCAATTGCTGCAGGGCGACGAGTTCGAACTCGCAATTGGCAAGGCCCTGATTGACTCCATTGGCAGATAAAGCGTGGCGATGGCCAAGTTTTAATGTGCTTGACTGGATGATGAACATGTTTGATTGCAAAAGAGCAAGGCTTCGGGTGGCTGACTCGATGTCTTGGTGTCGGCCTTTGACGCTACTAAAATAATTGTGTAAACCACCACAGATAGTCAGGCCAAGAGATACCAGGCCAGCGACGCCACTGGCGATGGATAACGGGTCGGCCATGGTGAAATTGAGAAGTTTGCAAAGGGAAGAAGGAAGTAGCTGAGATGAAGCGGGGAAGATGAGTGTTGGGTCGGAGTGGATTGCTGCAAGGCAGTGCAAGGCAGACTCACATCAGATCAGCCAACCAACCAACCAGAATGCGGCGAAGCACCAGCCTCAATGCAGGCCCGCCTGAAATTTCGAGTATGGAACATAACTAACTACCGCTATAAATATCGGATGTCCTGGGGTTGTAATACGGTTGATATGTTGATTAGTCCTCAGTGCATAAGCTGTATTTCTAGTGGGATTTTCACTATTGAGATGACAACTGAGAGGGATCTTGATAATGCCCTGTCTAGTGCCTGCAACATAATACCAATACTGTTTTGATCACCTCAGCAATACTCATATGTCAGGTAGCCGTGGTCCCGAGTCGCCGTAAGTCGACACCATCAAATTTGCATCTCTCAAAATGCGAAAAATACGTGGACCTATAGGCGCTACCTGATACTCAAATCCACCCACGTCTCAAACTACGGATTCTCCAATCTGGACCTGTTGTTACCATCATATACCCTTGAAGGTATCAAACGTGGTCTGGCCATTATGAACCGCACGCCATGGATGCGTCTAGAGCGTACACAAAAGGCGATTGAAGCTCACACGTGGTTAATAAGCTTCCGACTTGAGGAGGAAATTCGATATTCTCAGGCAGCCACGGCAAGCCATAGCCTCATTTTGCTAGTCTTGGGCGGCTGTATGTCGCTTTGGATTACGTGGTTAGGCGAGTTCTCGTCGAGTTACTGTCCGTCGACGCGGGATATTAGTTCCCTGGTCTTAACCGATCCTAGAGCTCTTGAACAGATTGAGAATTAGTGTCTTCAATATTAAGTCAATAGTCAAATTAATTGCAAGTTTAGCTAATGCCCAATTGGTCTGGCTTAAGCTAGTATCCGTGCGCGCCAGCCACAATGCCCCTAGAATGCTTTCTAGAAGTGGTCTTTCAGCTCGCCACCACGCGATGGTTTGAGACATTGCCATGATCTAGACCACGGCTCAGCAGCGATCCTGCCGCCATGTCTAGCAGGTCTAAAGCGGTCAAGCGAAAGACGCTGCAAGAATCACCCTAGGCACCAATGAATTTAAGTATTTAAATCCCCTCGATGTCGCTAGATTTCCGCCCAAACTCCACAAGCTTACAATCTTTCTGAACCACTACAAAAAGTACACCACCTTCCAAGAATCCACCATGGCTACCCGTCCTTCTCCACGTCCTGGCCAGTATGTTTCGGCTCTGAGGGTCGAAGCGTCTGACGACTCCAATTTCTTCCCGCCGGGAACCTGCGTTGATGCCAGCCCAGCCGTGGGAAGTCCGGACTGCAATAACGGGCTCGGTGGAGATTATACCTACGTCGTCAAGTCATACACTTCGGATCCATCTCAGGCTATCACTCGCTTGAGCATCGATATCACCAGCAATTGTGACCATCCTGAGCTTGGCGATATGGCAAATGGGGCTGGTGGTGACTACCGCTATGTCATTACGTCGCGGGACTTGAATTTGCCCACTAAGATCGGTGATGTTCAGCTTTGGAGATCCCAGGATGATTCTGTGTCGCTTTCTGATGTGGCTGCGTTTAGCTGGGACGGGATATCTACAGATATCAACCATGGGAGGAGTGGAGCGTACTTGTATCTGGTATGGAAGAATGTCTAGGTCTGAGTCCATTCTATATTGACGACGGCTGGTCTACCAAGGGTGGCTTAGAGTCTTGCATCAGTCAGCCCGGTTTTTCCCATCAGGATATGGACAGAGAGCTCTCTGGGAATGAGTAATGGAAAATGGCAAAGTAGTTAAGATATGACACCTCAATTCAAGACGCTCGATTATCAACCGTTGTCCCTTCTTCTCCCAAGCATACAGCTTCGCAACATCATCAAGTTGTGAGCCAGATGCGTTGTTTGCTGTTGATAGTTGCGACTGGGAGCTTGTATCACCCCACATAACTTAGCAACATCGTCATACACATCTATTCAACTGAAACTCTCACTCTCCCCAAATTTGAAGATAGGGCATAAGGTGAGTCCATCCTGCCCTCTCTATGGGAAGCAGCCCTGACAGAGGGAAAGAAAATCCCTTTTCGGCTGTAAGTACAGCAAGCTGTGGTCTCGACAAATTGCCCAGCCTCTCCAAAGCTTGTCTTGACAAAATTCCCCGTTCCTTCAAAATCCCACTCCAAGGAAACGACTTTTCCTGCACGCGAAGGAACTTCAACGTGAACCTTGAAGGTGACTGTAGTGCCTGTTTTGACTTCGACTTCCTTGCCACCGTTAACGCGGAGGTCTACAACAGGTTGGAGACCTTTCCTATCTGAGGCCGTGGCTGGAAGCTGAACCTGAGCGTTGTGTATGGTATAATTGGTTGAAGTGCTTGGGTATGTCTCTGTTTCGCACCAAACACTCAAATCTCGCAGATGCTGCTCATAAAGGCCTGTAAAGTCCACAACTCTGGAACTCCTGGAACCAGAAACAGGCCCCATTTGATGATCTGCATTCTCAGCGTAATGAAGACGAAATTTGTCATCAATATCATCCCCATATACCTTTTCGACCTGGCTCTTATAATAATCTGCATGCCACGGAAACGCGTCGACGTCCATCAGATTATCCATGACGATCATCTTGCCGTTGAACTTGCCCGAAAACATAGCGCCACCACTAGCAGACCTTGCTATCTGCTCTGCCACAAGTACAGAGCGCTGAGGATACATCGGTGCTCCGTTGGAATCACGGAGATAGTCATAACCGTATAACCCTGCACATTTGGTAACAGAATAGCGATGGAGTGCGTGCATGGCGAGAAACATGCGATTGCTTATATGGACTTGAGGCCCGAGTTGTAGAAGAGAAAGGACGGCGGGGTCATTATTGGGATGAAGGGCGACAGTCTTGTCGTTACTGTTATCGTGACCCTTAGCAGTGACCTTGCCAAGTACTTCGCCATCTTCGGAGATGATACTAATGTCCAGCCAGTAAGTTCTCGTTGACTTGGGTGCCGCGTCGAGGGTGAGCTCAACAGGGGCCTGATTAGCCTCACGCCGTATAGAGATGATGGAGGTCTTGTAGTCAACCAACTCTCTGCGGAAGATCTCACCCAGATGTGAATGCTCACTCCCTAAGTATCCAGGCTTGTCCCAGAAGTCATTCACGTAGGTCGGGTCCATTCTCGTCACAGCTGCTCCAGATACAGTTCTGAGGGTTCCCCAAAGGGACTCGGAGGCCCCAGTGTCGTAGAAACTTTCCCATCCTCTGGTGGGAACACCAAGGGCCGTGGCCTCTTCAAAGATGCTCCTCTCAGTGGGGTTCAACTTCGAGGGGGCGTCCCCACTACCACCGGGCCTAAGTGCGTCTTCAATCTCTGCACTCTTATTCTGAAGAACAAGACCAGCGAGAGCACGGATGGACCAATTGTTGATGGAAACTGGTACAGCTTGGACAAGTGTTAGAGCACCAGACCATACATCAATCGTGTTCTCCATCGCCCCAACAGTAACAAGAGACCCGCCGCTACCGCCGTAGATATACCCATGAACCTTGCTGGACCTGGGCTTATAGTACTCTCGTGCAATCATCATACCAACCTTAGCTGCAGCCGCATCACCACGATACGTTGGTAGACCAGAAGCACGAACGGTATACCCTCCGCTATCTGCTCCAAAGTCTATTTCGCGGTCAGACGCAGTTGAGTTCTGCAGTGGGTAGACGAGCTGGAAGAAGCGACCCTTCCAACCATTGTCAGGGAGGTAGATGTTGAAATCAACGACCGTCCCTTCAAAATGCCCTGAGACTCTGAGATGGGGGACTGGTAGTGTTTTGTGAGTCTCGCTGTCGATGATTGGCCGAGAGTAGAGAGGATCAACGCAGTCTTCGGTGATTTTCCATACACCATCGACTTGGATGCAGGGATCGCCAGTCAGTTTCAGCGCGACTGGATGGGTGGCTGGCGAAGGGGGCAAGATTCTCTGCGCCGAGTTGGAACAAGTCCTAATACAGCTGTTAGTTGTCTTGTCATGTGAGTTTTCGTCCTCGAAGTCATACAAGGCTTTGAGAATGTTCAAAGATACCATCGTTAATAATGCTGTTTTCGCAGTAAGAGCAGCTATGAAGAAACCAGATTGAGTGGTTTCATCCATCCATTGATCTGTTCTGTTAATGACTTATATACATGACTGCCTCGGATAGCTCGGGCCTTGATGGCCTTATCAACACGCGGAGTAAGCACCTCTGTCGACGCTAGCGTGGGTGTACTCGTCGTATCTGACCGAAAATTATGTGATTGGACAATGTTCAAGAGCCAAGCGGCGAGACAACATCTGACCTCCACGCATATGCACCAGAAGGGATTGGTCAAGAGTCTACTAAGATCGTGATAAATTTCCCTCAGTCCTCTTGTCACTTGGTCTAGAGGTCTGAAGTGTTGTTATCCTTGCGAACGCCAATTATCCTTTGACTAATTATGAAGTAACACTACAAACACCAAAGCACATATTACATCTCCAAACACCGTCTTAGTTCCAGGTTGATGGCCCGAACGTCTCATTGGTGCCCAGCTTCCTCCAAGGAGTACCCATACCATCCGCAGTCGTGCCCTGGACGTTATTTCCCCACCAACTCAGGCTGACCCCAGGGAAGACGAGGGCAAAGAAAATCACAATAGCGGAAATCGCAAGGCCAGAGTCAAGGGCCGCGGAGAGGACGTAATTGTACTGCTCATGTTAGCTATGCTGACCGATGACAAGAACCTTCATGTCGTAAACTAACCTTTGCCCACCAATGCGGGTACTTGCCGCGAATCCATTTGTTGAAAATGAACGAGACTGCAAAGGCGGAACTGTAGTTGATGCCAGTAGCGGGAGGTACGTTGCCGGTACCAGCGAAAAAGAGAGGCCAGTGAAGGTAACGCAGCAACTTGTTGTTGGGAAACTTCCTCTTCAGGAAAAAGGTCACTATTGGCAGAAGTGCTCCAAGCCAGAACAGGTGCAACAGCCCAGAGTAGATCTTACCCACGCTGTACAAGCGAGAGGGGCCAACAGCACCCCAAACAATACTTGAGGAGAAGTTGACTCGGCCTTGAGGACAAGTGTACTTGTTCGGTTGGTCGCTCTCGCAAATGTCCTTGACATGATGTAACATCCAAAGAACAACGGCATTCTGAGTCAGAGACCCAACGATGCACGCCGTTAACTGTGCGACAAATAAGGTACGACGAGGAATTTTCATGTACAACCCGAGCTTCATGTCTGAAGCAAAGATCATCGCTTGACTGAGTCCAGTGTAGGCGTAGAACTTGAAGATGAGCATGACGACTGGCTTTCCAGGGATAGCGTATCCTGAAATAATCTCTCCGAGGACGGTAAGGACGTTACTGTTCAGGTTGGCGACGGCGTACACACTTCCTGTGGGGATGAGATAGAAGGCAGCGAGGCCGAAAGCGAGGAAGACACCCCAAACGGGCATTTGTGTGTCGTACACTTCTTGCACCATTATGGTGAGACCGAGGACAATAGCGGTCAATGCGGCGTACCACCACCACGGAGCATCGGGGTATCGCTCGATCAACCGAGCGTGAATGTCCTTCTTCCGCTGAGGATTGAAAGCGCCGACGATTTGCTTCCAGTAATTCAGAAAGATGTACGTCGGAACACAAGTCATTGTCGCGAAAGAGATACCGTAGCTCAGAGCGAACGTAACCGGCATGAAAATAGGACTGTAGTCCCTGTAATCCTCCGGTGAGAAGTTTCCATGTCGGTCGACAACGCGCGAGGCGTTGAACACGTTGCCGGTGTTGTCGTAGATGTCACCTCCGGAGAAGGGTAGGTACGCTGTGTACCAAGTGTTTGTGTAGTACAGAATTGGTGTGACGAGAGCGAAGAGTATGACCCAGCCGGCGAAGACGTTGGCTTGTGCCCAGAAGGGTACGACGAGAGGAGAGCCGTTGTATGCGATTTGAGACCAGTCGAATGTGGTGGGGAGATAGGCGAGACCGGTTGACATGCCGAAGAGGTTGTTGACCACGATGTTGTCTGACAGAAGTTAGTACGCAATGTGATGGGTTGGTGGAGGGAGCGAACTTACTTGGTGCAGCCCAGCAGATAAAGGCAAAGGTGCTCAGTCCAGTGAAGAGAAACCCAGGCAGCCAGTACTAATGAACCGTCAGCCTCATCACCAAACGCAGATGCGACGAGAAGTACTCACCCATAGCCAACCACCAGCGAAAACGTATACGAAGAAACGATACCTCGAAATACTCCACCCATCAGCCTTCGGGTTCGCCCTCCCATGCAACGTCTGAAACAGCGCCGCATTAGCCAACGTCGAAGGCCAAACCATATGCGGCGGCTCAACAATAAACCTATACGCCATACCCGCCATTCCAAGACCAAACAGCTGCATCGTAAGCGCGAGTAAGAACTGATACCCAACTGGGGTCTTTAGCCCCAAGAATGCAGGCGCAACTTGCGCTTGGATGATATCCGTCGCCCAGGATGGTCCAAACGAAAGGTTTGACATGATTGTGATGAGGGCATGCTCTTTTATGTTGAAGTGATGATCGGGGTTAAGAGCAATTTCTCTCCCGAATATTGTGATTCTCATGATGGGGAGGGCATGGGCGAGGGCTCGTCCGGCTGGATAAGCGACCAACTGTGCGACGAGCGATGAGATGGTCACACTGGGATATCTCATCGAGAAGAACTGGTTGATACCTGTTCCAAGGATGGTGAACAGAAGACCTAGTGTCCACGCACGGAGCGTGTTGACGGGCATAGAGGGATCATCAACATTGGGGACATTGGCTCTGACTTCAGGCTGGGGTGAATTGTCCGAGTCAATGTCATAGTGTTCATCTATACCGCTGATGGCGAAGGCAGTAGCTTTATCAGGGTTATCGATGATTTCTTCTGATGTACCTTCAATGGTACCGTCTTCTTGTCTTGAAGGACCAAGGTTATCGGCGTACTCGACTTTGGGTGCCATGATGGCTACTCGGTCAAAAGACGAACCGTACAAAAATTGACAATTGGATAGAGGGATAACTGTCGATGCAGCATTTCTTGGCGCGAAGGTCTCGGCATTTTATAATTTGTCTTATCGCGAGTAATGTCACATTCGATACTACTCCCCTCCCCGGATTTCGGCAAACGTTAGTTTATCAAGCCCCTCATGCAAGAAGAAGGTCCAAGCGATGTTGTCATTTGAGCTAGCGTGTGATTGGTCGCCGGATCAACAGGTCCTTAGCTTTGGGTCTAAGGAGAATAAATGCTACCCTCCCTTATCTTGTCACTTTTTGACTACCAATTTAGTTTCTTTATTAAAGGTTGTCACTTGGGAATGATAAACTGAGGCTTATTGCGGGGTAATTGAGTGAGGGAAGGTCCAGCCTTGATTTGTCACGAGATATCATATCAGCTCCGGTTACGGGCGTCATATCACTAATAAAACGGCCAGCTCGAGCGTCTGATAGCACCTTTTTGTTCTCAAACCTTATCTTTCATCTTTGCAGCTTAGTACCAAGTTGGTTCCATCAATCATGGCTCGCACAGTAGCACATTTGAACAAGGACTCGTCCATCCTCATCATCGGAGCGTAAGTCTCAGCCCGCACCAGTACACCTTCAAGGCTAATCGCTAATTCTGATCTAGGGGCACATTCGGTATCAGTACAGCCTACCATCTAGCTAAGCGTGGCTATACCAACATCACTTGCATCGACCGCCACCCATGGCCTAGTTTAGACTCTGCTGGTCATGACTTGAACAAGGTGATGCGTACTGAGTACGACGAACCACTTTACACGCGCCTTGCTCTCGAAGCCCTTGACGCTTGGAGAGATCCAGAATGGCATGATGTATTTTTTGAGACAGTAAGTTATCGATCTTCATAGCCTTCCCTGCGACGTAGACTCACAAAAGCAGGGACGTATCACGACAACGACAGGTGACAAGAAAGCCGAGTCTTTTCTTGAGAAGTCTTATGAGAACCTCAAAAAAGCAGGGAAAGTTAGCAATCTAGAGCTCATCAGCGGCAGAGATGAGATCGTCAAACGCGTTCCCCAGCTGAAGAATGCTGTTGGAATCGAGAACTGGAAAGGTCTTTACAACAGTCTCGGCGGATGGGTCCACGCTCGAAAAGCTCTTGAGAAGTTGGCATTCAAGTCTGAGGAAATGGGCGTCAAATTCGTCTCAGGCCTTAGCGGTACGATGATCGGTCTTGAGCTTGATACCTCTGGCTCAATGACTGGAATCCGCGTCGCTTCTGGTGAGGTTCTTCATGCGGATCACTACATCCTCAGCACAGGCGCTGCATCGCCACAGCTACTGCCCGAGTTGTCGCAGCAGCTATGGTCAAAGTGCTGGACTTTGGGTCATATCCAACTTACTGATGAAGAGGCTGCTGAATGGAAGGGAGTTCCGGTTATTGATAACTATGAGCTTGGCTTCATGTTTGAACCGGATCCCGATACAAGTAGGTTACGCTTCGAATGGTTGTTTTCAATACGGTTTCTGACTGGAGAGCAGAGCTGATCAAGGTCTGCGACAATAACCCCGGCTATCAATACCAAAAAGGCACCTTCGTCGATGAGAACGGCAAGACTACTAACTACTCAATTCCCCGCTACTCGAGCGATCATCCTCAAGACGGCATCCCCCATGAAGCAGAAGTCGCTATCAGAAAGTTCATCAATACCGTCATGCCCCAATTCTCCGGCCGTCCCCTCCTAGATGCTCGTGTATGCTGGTGTACTGATTCACCCGATGCACACTGGCTCATCGATCGTCATCCTAAACACCCTGCTCTTCTTCTCGCAACAGGTGACTCTGGGCATGCGTTTAAAATGTTTCCGATCATCGGCAAGTATATCGCCGATGCGTTGGAAGGTCGTGAGTCGGGATTGAGGAAGGAATGGGCATATGGAGGACGGGTTGCGAAACCAACTTCGCACCGACCTGATACTCTGATTAAGGACTTGAGGGATGTCATGCATCTCAAGACGGAAACGAAGTTGTAGATTACTACTAGGTACATAGCTACGCGGCCTCCATATGGTGCAAAGTATCCTACCTTGAGGTGGTATGCACACAGCTGCAGTATACCGACGTCCCCTCAAGGGCTTTCACAGCCCTCATAGTAGTCATAAACCGAAACATCATCGATCTGAACCTTGACCGCTCCCCCCGCCGGCTCACTCGTGCAGTAGAACCCAATTGATAACCTCTGATTATTATTCTCAGCAGTGACGCGATACTCCTCCTCATAGTACTCATAGTGCGAGACTGCCTCATCATTATCTACAGCAATGAACCGCCTGTTCGCCCCTCCCCCACCAGCAAATGTGCCGAATCTGCATTCGTCCGCCTCAAGAGGCTGGCCTTCAACAAGTGCCCAGTGGAATTTGAAGACGTATTCTTGGCCGGCGACGGTGTTGGTTAGTTCTTGGAGGATGGATGAACTTCCGCTGATTGAATCGTCGGGGTATGAATATTCCCTGAGATCTGTTAGTAGTGTCATTTGTAAGGGGGTGTTAGGGTTGAGCTTACATAGAGCGGGCTCCTGTTCTGGGAAACTGGGTTGATAGAGTTGAGACGCCGAGTATGATCCACGGGTCAGCGGTTGGGTCTCCGTTGCCGTCGAGATTGTCGAAAGACGGGTTCTTGATATAGTTGGTGTATTCTCCCGTGAACTCGCACACCGGCGCAGCAGAAGTCGTAGCGGCGGCTGTCGTAGAGACATCGGAGGTCTCGGTGGTCGTAGAAACAAAGTCGGTAGTGGTTGCGTCAAGGCTCGCGGTTTCGGTAGTAGAAGTGAACAAAGTGGAGGAATCACCAGTAGTGCTTGAGGCCTCAAACGAATTAACGAGCGGAATGGCGTCGAAGCGCAGAATTGAGGAACGAGTGGAAGGGGGTTCGAATACAAATTTCTGGGGGCTCAGCTGGATCTTTATACTCCTTTACGGAAGGCGTTTTGTAATCTCCAAGACTACGCTATTGGCTTGGAAATTCGATAGCTCACGATAGCGCGGAGTGGTGTTTACAGGCTTATTTTTTTCAGCTTATCAGGTGCGATAAGATTAGATAAGGACAGACTCGATGTCTTATTTACTTGCTTGCTATCATATGTACCAAAAGAGAAAGAGATGTACTCACAGATCTGAACTTCATTACTGATTGAGTGTTCCCTTTCTTTATTAATAATTAAATAAGAAATCGATGTTGAGCTTTACATTAATATTTAGAGACCCAGAGCTAGACCTTTCAGACGATCTGGAATGTGACGATGTACGTGCCGTGCCGAGTGTGATGGAGAGCGACAATCGCCCCAGTCTGCCAGTGCATTGAAGTGCATCGTTAGACAGGATACAACTCCTTGTAAAAGCCAAAAGGTCTTGCTTGTGTGTATCAACCCCCGTTGCAACGCTCTGTACTCTCGTATCCCATTTCACCCTCATTACAACCCCTCAATCTCATCTCAGCCTCACCAACTTCCCCCTCCTCGTCCCCCATTCTCGCGACAGTATCACATACCACCAGTTCTTTGTACAACACAAACGAAAACGGCAGTCAGTTACCCCGCGATATGTGATATCAGCCAAGGTGTCGACTCTTTCCTCATGTCTCAGACGGCATGCGGTATTCACATGCAAACATAGCGGAGTATTCGGGTCTGTGATGCAATTATCTGCGAGTGAGTGCATATATGACGGCAGTTTCTGTGCCGCTGAGCCTTTTGGGCAGGTCTCTTGGAATTGTGGCGGGCTGAGCGATGTATGTCTCGGTCGTGCTGGGATATCATTGGTGGTGCAGGTTCTGTGTCACGTCAGCTGGTGATGATCCGTAAGAGACTCCGCATCGCTTTTCAGCTCGACCTGTATCCCATTCCGAGGTTTTTTATGTATATATAAAGTCAAGTGAATCGAACCTCTCCTAAATTATTTACTTCTTCAGAGCAGTTTCACTGTCTTCGTATCAACTTCACTTTCCATCATGGCCTCACTCCCTCTCACAGCCCATCGCCCCATCGGCAAATGGCTCCCCGAGCAACGCCCAGCGATCCAAGACTGGATCGCATCCAAGCTCCAACAGACCAAAAGAAAGAACTTTGCTTCTCTTGATCCCAACCCCCAGATCGTAGCCTTTCAGAAACTCGTCAATGACAACCCCTACCTCAAGACCCTTGCCAACGACATGTTCACCCAGTCTTCCAAGCACTATGACCCCACTGGTGAACCAGCACTCAAGACCTTTGGTCAATTCATCGATGTCCTCAGTCTCATCATTCAATCTGCCCCGCCGTTCTTTGATAAGCAGGATCCTCCTACTGCTATGGGCATGATTGGGTTTCCTATCAATGCTGTTCTTGATTGGCCTATGGGAACTGTCGCTGGGTATGAGTTCTGGCTTCTGCCTGAGGTGAACGCCTCTTTCAAGGGTGTGCTTGACTCCTGGGGCTCCTTCTTGGAATCTTCTGGGTCTCAATCTGGCTTAGAGGGTTGGTTGTCTAAGGATGCGCTGCATATGCTCGCCACTGTAGCCAACACTGGTGAGGACGGCGGCCCAACATTTGACGAGATCTTCATCTGCAATCCAGCCGAAAAATACTACGGCTACAAGTCCTGGGACGACTTCTTCACCAGAGAATTCCGAGATGGCATGCGCCCCATCACCTGTCCAGACGACGCCCCCCCAACCTCTGAATATCCCGATCCAACCCTCGTCATCACCAACGCATGCGAATCCGCCCCCCTCCAAGTCGCAGAGCACGTCAAGCTCCACGATCAATTCTGGCTCAAGTCCCAGCCCTACTCCCTCGACAGAATGCTCAACTCCAACCCCAACACGCACAAACTCGTCGACGGAACAGTCTACCAAGCCTTCCTCAGCGCAAAGAGCTATCATCGCTGGCACGCGCCCGTCAGCGGTAAAGTCATCGACATTGAGCTCGTTCCCGGTTCGTACTACAGTGAGAACTACTTTGAGGGATTGGCGGGTAATCCGGATGATCCTGATCCCGCGGCGCCGAATTACTCGCAGCCTTATATTAGTGCGGTGGCTACGCGGGGCATTATCTGGATTGAGGCGGATAACCCCACGATTGGACTCATGGCTATTGTGTTTATTGGTATGGCTGAGGTCTCGGGGTGTGAGTTTATTGTTGAGAAGGGGGCTCATATTACGAAGGGGCAGCAGATTGGCATGTTTCACTTTGGCGGGAGTTCGCACTGCATGATCTTCCAGCCGGGTGTGAAGCTTTTGTGGAAGCGTCCGCCTCCTTATGATATGGATACGGAGAATAACAGCCGCGTCAACAGTCTGCTGGCTGTTGTCGGTAACTAAGGATATTTTGCAGTGGCTGTTTTGTCATTCGATAGTGCTCTCTCGGATGCAGCCATGGAGGTCATGGGCTTGTTTGGGGCTACAAAGGTGAACCTCGCAGAGGCAATGTCGTTCATTAACTGGGATTGGTGGGGGCTTTTGGCATACACAGTATGGTAGGTGAGCACCCGGGAAGGAATTTGAAGGGGGTCACGGGATTTCTAGTCTAGGATAAATACAACACTGTCCTGTATGGTACTTTCCGAACCTTGACTCGATTCAGAGTAAGGTCTCAACCATGAGCATCCTTCCTTCAAGGCCACCCAAACTTTCGCAGCTATGCCATATCATGAACGGGTAAAACAACATACTGCAGGTATGTCCCTGCGCCTGCTGCAAGCAAAGAGTTAGCCCATTCGTTGCGATGTGATGCTTTCTGAAATACTCACTTCTGTTGAGACGATGGCTCGCTTGCGTCAAAATGCAAATGCATGGCAGTCCTCAGACCACCCAAAGTTCTGTTCATCTTCGTCGAACAGTGACGGGCGCGCTGCTCAGCGGCTGTTCATGTCGTTGGTGAGGATCTCATTCCACTTGCGATACCCAAACTCATTCAAGTGAACATTGTCCTGGCTCATGATGCCCGCCTGATCATCCCCAAAAGGCAAGAACACACATCCATGCTCATCAGCAATAGCCTTGAGCTTGGCGTTCGCATCATCAATCACAGCAAGCTCCAAACCGCGCTGGATGAACAACGCAGTGATGACAACAGTCACGTCAGGAAACTCACTGCGCAACTGCTTCACCACCGCGCCATACGCATCCGCATCGCCCTTTCGAAGACCCTGCTTCTTGAGGTTGTTGGATCCCATGTGGATGTACATTGCCTTGAGGTTGGGTTGGTGCTGCTTCAGAAGGCGCACGAGACCTTGATCCATGCGATACTGGACATTCAAGATCTTGTCGCCGCCAACACCAAGGTTGAGGATACGAGTGTCCTTGTTGATGCTCAGCATGCGGCCCGTGGTCTTGAAGCGTTCGACCCCGCTGGCGCCGAGAAGGGCGGTGGTGTACTGGCCCGGGTTGTTCTTGATCTGGGGAGCGTGGGTGTTGTGGTGGGTTTGGTGAGAGCGAAGCTTGAACATCTCGTCGGCGGTAGGTTGGACGCTCACGAATTTGCCGGTGCTTTTGAAGCGCTCGAAGAGGCTGTCGCCGAGAACAGATACGGTGTATTCACCCGGGTTGGCCTTGATCTCGGGGACGTGGGTGTTGTGATGGGTCTCGTGAGATCGCTGTTTGAACATCTTGGGCGGTTTAGCGATGGTCGCGATGGATGTTTCGTGGGGAAAGAAATGACGAACAAATGGACGCGTAGGCGAGCACCTTTTTATTCCTGTCAGCGACAACTCAATCAGCAAAGGTTCATCAAATGAGGCTCTTTCAACGCGCAAAAGACAGCGCTGCCGAAGGAGTCATTCGGTGGAAGTCAACTTACAACGTCAAAAGGTTAAAGGGCCCTTGTCTCGGGAATAAACGTGTGTGGATGCGCGTGCAGGGTTGAGAGTGGTTGGAGTTGGGAAGTGGAGAAAGCTAAAGTGAGTCTAGCAGGGTTAAAAGGCAGGGGATGGCTGCCTAAAGTCCAGTGGCATTCACTTGTTTGCCCCACTACGCACTGCCACTGGCACAAGCAGCCACTGTCAAGCAGCCACTGAGTTGTGCAAACTGTTTGTGCACTGGGATAACTCGCTACCCTGTGACGTGACACTGAATTTGCCAGTGCAATTAAGTGCAATCATCACAGCACGATGGTAAAACCTGTTTCGCAATTATTTTATTGTTTATTGAATGACAGTTTATTGATTGCATTAGCTATTGTTCATCATTTGGCTAACATTCTTGCTTTTTGCCCGATTGCAAAACTGATGAATTTGCAGTGCAGACGTGTTTGAACAACAACACAACAACAATGTACTCCACTCTTCAGACCTGTCATCAATCAGTTATGCCTAGAATATCTGGTCTATCAAACGTCTCCCGAAACCACCAACAAGATTGTTTGCCTTTTGATCTATTGCTCTTCTGGTTTTGCAAAACGACATACTTGCCTGGCGATGGGCATCACGCTATAGGCGACACTTCATCCCAGCAAACATCGCTTCATGGTGTTGCTGCTTCAAGCCAGATACAACACAGAAGAACAATCCGATCTATTGTATAGCCCCTTTGCTACGCAGTATCATGCCACACAATCATAGAGAGATTCCTGTCTGTCTATCTATTTGTTTGAGTTACGAAAGCAACGAGGAAACAACAAAACCGAGGTCATATCACAGGCTACCATTGTTTCTTCAGCTTGCATGCAGTGTTTGGCAGCCGCAAGACCCTCTTGCCACCACAGTCACATTAACATCATGAAACATCTGCAGATCAATCTCAACATGCACAGCAACGCAAGACAATCCTGACACCTGTCAAGCCTTCTCGGTAGAAAACCGAGGTATGCCTGCCACGCGTGTCTGGCACCCGCCAAGACGGACATACACCTCCTGATGCGTCGGACGGATCTCGAAAGAATCTTCTTGGCCCCTTGGTCTACGTGCTGGTGGTATTCTCCAAATGATCTGCAAGACACTAGAATTTTCTGTTTGTCAGTAGAAGCGCTTCCCCTCACGGCAGATAGCACGGGTAGTAAAAACGCGGCGGTAAAATTACAAGCGTGATTCAATATCATGCAAAAGCCACAGGGCAACCTACAATTTTAGCATAGGCATATTGTACCTCAAATAACAGCAATAATTCACTATAGCAACATAATTCACTCAAATGACATCTGAATATCTACTTTCCCCAGACTTTTCCTCCTTCCCCGCGATGGTTCGACACGCCAAGCAAATCCCCACGGTTCCCGGACGTCGAGATAAGAGAAGACACAAAGCCCTCATCCTCAACAATAGCAGAGGAACAGGGAAATACCATGACGAGGACCCAACAGATCGCTCCACCAGAAGAGAAAAACTCGTTCGACTTGAGTGCGCTTGGCATACTTGGCGGTCTTGGCTGGCGCGTCGTAACGGCCGCATTCTCCAACTCGTCTCCATGGGGTTCCCCGTGGGGTCAGTGAGAAGTTTTTTGTCTGTTTTTAGAGATTGAGATGCAGAAGATAAAAAAAGTCGAATGTTGTGATCTGAGATGATCTGATGTGCCCCATCTGTGCTTCTTTACCCCAGACTTGGCTAGATGACACCTGAATCACTATCAAGAGAGGACAACATATTGCAGTGAATCGAGTTGCTTCTACCCCGATGATTCAACAAATTGCCCTTGTTCTCATTGGCCATCTTTATTTTAAGCATGAATAAGTTGGGGCACAAAAAGGCGGAGTAGAGAGGAGATAAAAGTTTGGGGGTTAGCATAGTCTCTCATCTCGCCTAAAACTGCACATCTCTCTTGTCTTCTCACCCCAAATCTTTTGCATTCGGAGAGCCAAGAAACAGCCAAGATAAAAGAACCCCATCTGCACCAGCTTGCCTTCGATGTGGTAATTCTTCCGCTCGTCCGCCACGTGTCGGCTATGTCAAATGCTGCAGCCTCAAGTCATAGCCGCCCCTTGAAATCACCACTCCATGCTCAGCTTCAACATACATCCATGGGTTGATCTGGTGATTTTTAAGCTGTAAACCCCAGAAAAAGACGCACGCGGAGCCGTTGTCACAGCCTTGGCATGTGGGGAGGACAGCGAAATCCGGGGGTTTTGTGAGAAGATATCTACTTGAGAGATACAGATATGGGCCGAGATTGTGAAGATATGACGAGCCTTGGCTGTAACCCTCAGTGGATATTGTCCGAGGCTATCACACGAATGGGAGTCATTGGATAAGGCGTTACAGCTGCCAAGACAAGCCTCGCGTGGCAACTGCATATGCTTGGCGTTGGATAACAGAATCTGCGATATGGAGAAAGACACCTTGGGGTTTGTTTGTGGGGAGGTCCATATCTTTTGCCCACGGGATAAGGTAAGGAGAAATATCTTGGCTTGTGTATAAAACTGGTCCCTCGTCCACCGTTATTTCTCTCCCGTCGATCATTCATCAACTTTGTCCCCTTTTCTTCATTCCCCTAGCTTTCTTGCCGATATCAACTTGGCAGCCAAGATGACAGCCCATGACAATGTCTCTCAAGAGCCTACGCGTCCCAACTCGTCTTCTGGCTCGGATATGAAGGCTGAAGCGAGGGGTATTGAGGAGGCGCGTGGTGAGAACTATGAGTATGTTGGTAAGCAGACTGAGAGGGCTATTCTCAGAAAGCTTGACTATCGCATTATTCCTATGGTTATGTGGGTTTATCTGATGAACATGATGGATCGAGGTATGCTACTCTACTCTGCTCACAAAGGAGCCGCCTAACAAATTTCAGTGAATATTGGCAACGCTCGCCTATTCCGCATGGAAGAAGATCTTGGCTTGACAGGCAATGAGTTCCAGCTGTCGGTCTCCGTACTCTTCGTAACCTACTGCGTAAGCTCCCCAAAACTCCTCCATTATTCACAAAACTAATACCCTCCAGCTCTTCGAATCTCCCTCCAACCTCATCATCAAGAAGCTCAAGCCCGCATACTACCTCTCCGGCCTCACCATCGCCTGGGGTATCGTCGCCACCTGCAGTGCCTGGGTAAACAACCTCGGCGCCCTTGTTGCATGCCGTCTCCTCCTCGGTCTCTGCGAAGCCGGTTTCTTCCCTGGTGTCGTGCTCTACCTCTCCATGTACTACGGCCGCAAGAGTCTTGCTCTTCGTATCGCTTACTTCTTCTCCACGGCTGCCATCTCTGGTGTCGCTGGTGGTCTTGTTGCCTACGGTATTAGCTTTATGGATGGCGCCATGGGCTGGAGTGCGTGGCGGTGGATCATCCTTATCAATGGTGCACCTACCATCCTCACTGGAGTTGTTATTCCCTTTGTTTTGCCCAACAGTCCTGAGACTGCCAAGTTTCTCACTGAGGAGGATAAGATCAACTTGCAGAAGATTCACGATGAGCAAGTCGGTCGGGCTAGAAACAACCGAGAGCTTCTCAAGGAGGATGTTCTTGATGGTGTCAAGGACTGGACCACTTGGGCTTACTGCTTCGCTCTCTTCCCTACTCTGGCCATGCTCTACTCATTCGTTGTCTTCCTACCCACCATTGTCAAGGCTATGGGAACCTGGTCATCAGCTGAGGTTCAAGCAATGACTGTTCCCGTCTACGCTATCGGAGCCATCGTTTACCTGATTGGCGCTCGTCTCAGCGACATCACCCAAAAGAGAGGTTTCTTTGTCATGGGAGGCATCGGATCCGCTATCATCGGCTATGGCATGCTCATCGCCGGCAAGGGCGCCGCTGTCTCATACGCAGGCTGTTGCTTCGTCTCAATCGGCATCTTTCTCTCCTCCGGTATTTCATTCGCCTGGGTTCCCGCCAACAACCCCCGCTACGGAAAGCGAGCATTCTCAACGGGTATGCATCTGACCATCGGTAATGCTTCTGGCGTCGCATCTCCCTTCCTGTTCTCTAGCCAGTATGCGCCTCACTACCGCCCTGGCTACGGTGCCAGCATGGGAATGCTTGTTGTTTCGTTGATCCTCAACATCATCCTCCATCTGCACTTCAAGCGACAGAACAAGCTTCGTGATGAGGGTAAGCAGGATTACTTGCTTGAGGGCAAGACTGAGGAGGAGATTGAGTCTATGGGTGAGAGAAGCCCGAGGTTCCGCTTTACTGTTTGAGTTTTGCGGTTGCGGCTGGGTTCATTGCAATTTATGATGGGCAGTGATGATTTTAGAAGCGAGTTAGAATATTGTACCATGAATCTGAATGATTGATTTGCCTTGCCTTTTGTCGCCAGTGCATTAACGCGTGTTCAATTACTAACTATGTCATGTCCAGTGACGTACCTATAGAGTTAAAATAATATGTATGAGTGTTGAGCATGAATTTTGACCAGCCTCTTGCTGTGTACATCGACGAGATTACACACGCAATGGCCCCGATGGTGATGCGCAGGTCTGGCGCTTCCAGCCGGCGGAGTTGTCAGTCAACATGGTGACAAATCTCAGCATCCTCTCATAACAATTAAGAGCCACGCCCGGTTAGCTCAATCGGTAGAGCGTGAGACTCTTACGAGTACGCGATCTCAAGGTTGCGGGTTCGACCCCCGCATCGGGCTGTTCCTATATACGATTGCGAGCGTCAGCGAGGCTATCCCTTTTTTTGCTTTTTGAAGTCTTGAGCCATTATCTATAGCTTGCTGGAATTGTTTAACTGTCTCATTTTTACCCTACATTGGCAGTATCTCTATAGAGTGACTTCTTACTTGGCTCGGTAGCTGCTTAAGTCTGGAGTTTATTAGCTGGAGTTTACAGCGACGCGAATGGTAATTTAAATACAGACAGCCCAAGTACGGTAGATCAATTTGTTGGGCGATACACTCTGCTAGTTAGAATAAACTCTGGTTATGCTTAAGGCTGTTTGCTATAAGCCAAGTTATGCAAATCTCCTTCTTCTCCAACCTTAAAGCCCTTCTCGTTAACCTCCGATGCTTTGCGCTGTGCTGACAGCGTTCCAACAACACGACCCTTAGTTGGCTGATTTAAAATATCTTCAACACGGCTGGAGAGCTCTCCATCCTTAGTCGGATCAATGCTGGCTCCGAGATTGGCATCAACAACCTGGCCACCAGTGTCCTTTGTCTCATCGATGATGTTTCTCAAGTTTAATTAGCTGGTTGATGGAAGATTCTGGGTCGCTGGGGTACCTTACTGTGCCTGTCCGTGTTGGTTCGAGTCGAGGGGTGTCTGGTCCAACTCTCGGGAGTGACCGCCGGGGGCAGAATCATTGGGTGCACTTCCTGACATTGTGACTTGTAATTAGAATATATCCTGTCGGCGTGTGGAAGATTGTCGTTGAGCAAGGACTGTTTCTTGAAGAAGTAATGAACATAATGTGTTTATTGGTCATTACATTATGTCATTAACAATACGTCATTGATCAACATCTGAAGTCATTCTTAGATCACATAAACAGTAAAGGGTCAATTCCAGTCTCTATTATTTATTACAATTCCATTTCCATTTCCATATGCATTGTCTTTCCAATTAAATGACCTTAAAGTGACGTATTAACTTAGTGGAAATTCCTTCTCTTATAAGTTTGATGTTAGCGGGATTGTTAAAGTTTTCTGTTTCTACATGATAGTTAAATTAATAACCTTGTTATCTATATCATAATATTTCAAGAGCGGCTAAAAGCAACTACAATTAATTTAGAGAATGGTAAACATCTTGAGCAACAGAGAGATCGAGAAAGCCCTGGGCCTCTGCAATGTCGCAACGTCACGCATGGCTGCATAGACAAATCGCACTATTATCAACGCAGAAATGGGCACTGAGTATAGAAGCGGTGCAGGCGCAATCAAATTTGCAACCGCTCCAGGTCGCCTGGATTAGACATAACAACACTACTTATCTACAAATTGCCAAAACAGATCTACTAACAATAGCTAACCTTTATATAACTAATAGTATACATTGCTTTAAATGGTAAAGATAGGGAACTGAATACTTGTAGGAATTAGGCTTTTAATTAATCTGCTACTACTAATCGATATGGGGATATAGAAGGAGGATAACAGAGAAAGATAGAAGGATAAGGCCGAAAATATAGGGGCTTTGTGAGATCAAGACATTAATAGGTGAAATGTATGAATTTTACATTTTAGAGCCCTCTGGGCGGTGGCCTAGCGGGCGTAATAGATCTTTCTGTTTGTCTAGTTACTGGAGCTCAGAAAATGTCCATTTTTCTATCAATAGCTACTGGTTCGAGCCTCGAAGCTGTCTCCAGTCGTCCTGAATGTAGGCAGTAAGCACTGTTAGCACTCAAGGATAACATTAAGAGACAATAGAAATAGATCTTACCCGTGAAAGTTCCTCATAAGCTGTTACAAGATAAGAATCTTCCTGAAAGTAGAAAGATAAAGCTGTTAGCTTTGATACTTGTACTGAAATACGGCCAGATAGCATACAGCGTACCTATCAATGATAAAGTTTCCTTTTCTGAACCGCTCCTCGAGAAACCTCTCCAGCTTAGATTTTGGGAGAGCGGCGCGGAGTCTCTGTCGTC
The DNA here is from genome assembly GCA_013396205.1 of Fusarium mundagurra. Taxonomy (NCBI): domain Eukaryota; kingdom Fungi; phylum Ascomycota; class Sordariomycetes; order Hypocreales; family Nectriaceae; genus Fusarium; species Fusarium mundagurra. Next base: position 9,728 of record JAAOAN010000424.1, on the reverse strand, counting down.
ACCAGCTGCTTGTCTAGAAGCTCAGGCGGTCTCCCTTCCATGGTGTGCATCCTCTTCTTAGCATCTGCTTTCTGAACTTCCTGGATATATTTTATCGGATATATGCCCTCAGGAGCTGCTCCAATCTTCTTTTCTGTGGTCCTTGATGTCATTAGAGCCACTAAATACACCCAGCCACTTGTTTGCCCACCAGAGCGATGTGAGACCCCTCCCATTGGGGAAGCTACTGTCTCTGGACAAGAAGTCCGCACCAGCCTCGAGCAGCATTTAGGCCACCTCCTTCTGGTGGCGGAAGCAAGCGACTTGTAATGCAGTTGAGCCAACACTACCCCCAGGCGCTTCGAGATCCAGGCTATCGTCAAAGAGCAACATCGCTTCTACCAATGGTGAAAAGCCAAAAGAAGCAGCATAGTAAAGGGGCTGTGTTTCTTTCAGAGTTTCGGGATGGATGCTCCGGTTAAGGGCGTGCATCCAGCAACCGTAGTTCCCCCCGCTTTCAGAATTCCGAGTGGAAAGGAATGCCAAGACCACTTCCCAATCTTTCGCAGATGGATTGCGTAGATGGTATGGTCAGTTTCATGCTGCGTAGCCCAGGAAGGGGTACCTAGACATAGTACTTTTGCTGATTGCTCCGCAACCACTATTGAACTCGGAATAAGACAGATAGGTCAGGCACCACCGCATAATCTTCAGGTGACACTCGGTATCCCCTCCGAGTGCGAAGTAGGATGCTGAGCTGTTCTTGATCCAGTCCGATGTGAGAAATGTCTTGATGGAAGAGTGGCTGAGAGACACAGCTTGAGTCACTGGATTGAACTCAAACAAGCCGTTTGCGTATTCGAGAAGTATCACGGGGTCGTGAAGACGAAGGTCATCGTCTATAGCATCGTCATCCTCTTCCACAACAACAGCATCTGCAAGCTCCTGCAGCTTGAGCGGCCTAAGCGAGTAGGCTAGCCACAGTAATTCTCTTTTGATATGTCGCCGGTCTTCAGTATTTCTGATGTTCTCCAAAGTTCGTTTGTATGTTTCATTGAGATTTGAAGGCATGTTGGAGAGGGCCCTACGTACCCCTCGACCAGTTCGTTGAGACGCATGATCCATTTCACACTGAGCATAGCGGAACCTAAATAGTAGCAATTAGTTATACGTGAAAAAGGAGACACAAACATAATCTGGACCTACATTCCATTTGACTTGCTGAGCACGGAATTTCGAACCTCTTCTTTGAGGCTTTCGCTGGGCATACTGAGTGTCTTGTCGAGCTTCAGCCTACGGTCGATACAGACACGAATATCGTTATCAACACCGTGGGATTTCATTTGTGCGTCAAAGCGTATGACAGCCGGATAAGTGTTGAGACACCAATCGGATGTGCTAGAAACGATAATCCTCAAGTTTGGGCAACTTGCTGCCAGGCTGTAACACAAGGTTTCCAGCGTGATTCGATGAGCTGAATAACCCGATTAGATATCTTTCGTATAAATCTTGGATAGACTGCCTTGAAAGTCACAGCCTGTCAGTCGCCATGGCGAGTAGAAACCATGACTTCACCCTCTCAATCCGCGCCAGATGTTTAGCCAAATCGTCTTTCTTCCATTGCCAAGTCAATCGCTGGGTCGGGCGTGCCAATCGCGATTGCGGCTTTTCGACATCACGCTTCAACGTTTCAATAGTATCACAGACCGTCTGCAGCATCTGAATACACTGCTGGGATGACCACTGAATTGATTGTGTTTGGTTCTGGAAGTGTTGCAGCGCTCCACTCAGCGCTAAATGCCCTACCAACAGCTCGTTGCGAAGTTTCTGTATATCAGTGGGCGCATCTTTGGCATCGACTGAGATGCTAATTAACGTATTTATGGCGCTCCCAACAGCGAGTATAAGCCCACTAATAGAGAGTGGGTCCGCCATTATAGGGTGCGTTACAACTAAATATTAAAGGGAAAATACTATTAAAGCTAAGAGTTCGCTAGATATGAGGATGTTGAGGTAGAATAACACCCTACACTTCTGCTCCTCTTTGAAGTGTACGGAGTAGTATAAAATAATTTAAACCCCGTGTTTTTCCCCTTTTAGAATTACATCATATGACCCCTGTATCCTTACTAGTACAAGAGCTGCCTATTACATCTTATACTCCAGTCTTACCTTAGTTAGCTGTTATAGACAAGCTGATTATTCTCTGCTCCTAACTCATGTTCAGTCTTTATGAAGGAAGTAAACCCTATTAAAAGAAGAGAAATTCAAGCGGCATGGTTGGCTATCTCCAGATTGGTGGCTAACCTGGTATGAATGGCTCTGTACTGCAATGCTTTTCTTTTCTCTTTCCTCTCTGATAGGCCAATCACACTCCGAGTCTCACCACCTCATTGTCCAAGATCGCAACGACCAACAGCATATTTCAGGCAACGCTATTGGGGGTAGTTAACCGCCCAATGTCAAAGGCCAATGGGGTATAGACACAACACAAAAGTCCTACATGCTCAGCCAATTTTTCAACCCTTTCCCCGCCCACCTTACACTTGGCGCCTCTAAAGCCAGGTGATTTCATCTGGCCTGGCTGCCGGTCGCATCATTAGCCAGCTTCACAGGCTGCATCGAGCTCCATTTGATCATTTTCAGCGGCTAACTCTCTCTGCATGCTAACGTCGTCTCCAAGTCAGCATCTGCCTTGGTGTTGATTCATCCTTGTACCGCATTCAAGCTCTCTCGTCGATACTACCATATAGCACGAGATTAATGCTAATCTCGCTTTTCTGAACCAAGTACCTTTCTTGGCCATGTTTCATCCTCACCAAACCAGAGAATGTCCACACCTAGAGGGCCGGATAATGATGCTACCAAACAGGGCGGAGGTTGAGGCGAGGATCATAACGACCGTGCCTATCGCAAGCGGCATCTTCAACCATCCAGTTGTTATCCTCTCAAAGGAAGTTTATCATGGGAAGGTAGCAGTTTTTGTTGTCAGTTTCCAAATTACCCATGCTACAGCTTACGTCGACACACGTCATTGCTAACAAACATTACTAGGTGACGAGTTTCGACGGTACACCAATCGAGAATCGTCACCCAGATCCCGCCCGACGACAATCCTACCTCCCAATACGTCCAGCCAGACACCCAGACACCCGCTGCGATCTTATTGCTGCGCACGGAAAAACGATGAAAAAGAATTCCTATGTTAACGTCAAGGATATTCACGAAATTCCATTTGTAGCGCTCCGATCCTGCTGGCGCGATAATGATCTCCACCTGGAGACAACGTCCTACCAAATACTTACCTCGGAATTGTGGAAGCAAAATCTCGAGGAACTGGCCGTTAGACTGAGAGGCCATGGCATATTCGAGCGGGTAGCTCAGTCGGCTTACAGCGAAGTTCCTGTTCCCGTCCGTGTCAGCCATCAAAGCCTTGGTCGTGACACCAGTATTGCCAGGGCATCTAGTTCCCCTCTCTCAGCATCTTATGGAACATTCATCCAAAACCCTATGGCGTCATACCCTCGATCGTATGCTTCGGTCCTTGCCAATGCGAACGCTGCGAGACACTATAATCATCCAAGCAGGGTATATCAATTCCAGCAATCTGTGCCAGTGAGGCACGGTGATATTCCATCACAGCAAAGCCGTTTCAGAACAGAGCAGCGGCATTATGATGAAGTCAATTTGGAGACAAGTGGGCCGAATTGGCTTACAATCATAGTCATCATATGTTTCCTGCTAGCTTGGTACTGGCTTGCCGGCCCGACTGTGGATTGACTTCCAGACAGTTTTGAGCTTGAGTGATAAAGCACCTGTGGCAATCTGTGTTTTGTAAGGTTATGGCCCTGAAAGGCTAGCTTGGAGGGTCGGTAGAGAGGAAAAGACATTATGGTATTAATGTCTAAGTTGTGAGCTAGATGTGTTATTTGCAGTTAAGACTTGTGGCTGAGAGCTTATTCCAGCAGACAGAACTAGAGAGGAAAAGACTGTTTATAGTCTCTAATAGCAACGGATAAGAGGCCAATGTTAGGGGGCAAACTAGATTAATGCCTGCTATTGTCTACAGAGACACCCTGATAGCCTCAGCATTAGACTCTTCCTACGTTGGATTCGAATGGCGAGCTTGTTATCAATAACCCGTATTCTCAGGTCTTGACAGCGACAAGAGTCACTGTGTCTCCATACATCGTGGAAAAAGACTCTCCAAGGGGTCATTTGTCCAGACTTCTGCTGATGCAGGTAGTGTTCTCCCAACGCTTGCCCCATCATCCTCTGAGTTGTAGAATTGGGTATTCGGCTGGATCCATGTAAGCAGTCTACAGTCTGGCACTGTCGCAATCGCCGCCCGTTATAGACAAATCCCGCTATTCTCAATACACTCCTCAATTACTACACATATTTCTCAGAGTAGGGCAATTGTATTCTCAAATAGTCATCCTAAGTCTATATCAAGCCCTTTATCTTTAGTCGCACATGGGCACACCAACATAATGTCTCAGACCACCAATATTACCAAAAGCAATACCGTTGTTGCAAGTGGCACTGCAAGGGTTATCCTCCGCAAGCTCCTCAAGTACCTCACCATCAAACTCCTCGCCATTGATGCTCAACTTGGCACCGCAGTCATTAAAATCGGCATCATCGCCAATGGGCTCACCAGCATTAAAGATAGTGGTCGTGCTACCGCACATATCGAACTGAGGGGCGCGGTTGGCAATAGAGCACCAATTCTCATTGAGGGTATCGGTCAGACTGGCTGATCGGCTTTCGTCACATGGCGATCCTCCGGCGAAGGCAACGTAGTATACGTCAGGGGGGGCGTCGCCGAGACCAGCTACGGCAAAGACTCCGAGACAGACATTGCCTGCTGCGGTAAGAGCTGGAAGGGCCAGGAGATTCAAGGCAGAGCGGAGCTAATAATGTTAGTTTGTTTTTCTCCAACATATATTTAAATCCAGAACTCACCGAGATCATCGTGGCCGTTGGGGGTGAGGAATGGTTCAGAAGGTCTTGTTTCTTTGACCTCGGGATGGGTCTATTGGAAAGCTTGTTGACGAAACAAGAGCAGTTGGAAGTCAACACATATTTATAGTCCTCCGGCTATCAAATCTCTGGTTCTTTGATAGCTGAAGGAACAGCGTGATCAACCTGCTTCAATCCCAATTCGGCTTGGAGGACCAAAGCGTCACGGTGAATCCTTCACAGTTGCCATGACACATACTTTGCCTTGGAGTAGACTGGCCATGCGGTGATATCTCGTAAACTAATCTTCTATGGTAAGCAGACTATAATCAAGCACACGGTTAGACCTGCACAACTACAAATGTGTGAGATCTACACGGAGCTGAATACCCGCATTCGATATCGAGATCCTTGGCAGTCTGACGGCCCGCTCCCCACCCAGGACCTTGAGTCTCTATTGGCTGCCCAAGTGCAGTGCAGCGCTTGATCTTGATTTCCCTCTTCCTTAGTACTGATTTTGGTGCCAAGAGACGGTAAGTTGCCCTCAGGGAGCAAGAAAACACTGAACCTTGATATAGGGTGTTATAATAAACTCAGTAAAAGATATGCTAAATTTAGGTAAGTTTACCTAAATCTTTTTATCATCTAGGATCAAGGTTCTGAGTTTTCTTTCCTCCCCTAGGTTACTGACTGCCTGTAAGCAATCCTTCATTGTAACACAATGGAGCAAAGACGGAGTGAGTATGGCTCATGCAACGTGAGCAATGTGATATGGTTTATTACGGGCAGCGACTTGCCCTTCAGACGTCATGGGTTTATGCTTGCACATAACCTTTCGAAAGGTAAGCAGATGATACAGAAGTCAGCGGAGGTAATTCTCCCCCGGCTATAGGCAGATGCAACTCTTGCCCTACGGTAATGCCATCATAGGCGGATAGCGGCAATTATGTGAAGTGAGATAGCCTGGACTGCTTAGTACTCCATCACAGAGTCGGTCATGCTTCTGCTCGCTTACCTTGGTGGACTGGTGCGAGGGTCCGAGAGGTGGTCCCGGGGCATAGCATATAGAAAGAGCTTGTTTCTCAGGGCGTCCTTGGCACAGCGGCATTTCAATAGCAGAAAAATAGTTCGTGATGACGCAGTGTAAAATCCTTTATCACATTTTAATCCTTTCCTATCTCGTGTTGCGGATCATTACGGCTAAGATTTTCCGGCTCCAGGAACCGTCTCCGGTTTGATTCAGTCAATATTTCTCTGACAATAATGGAAAGCTATATCAGCCGCTCTAGTCTATTGTAACAGCTATTACAATTCCTTTCGCTCGCTTAAACAGGTCAACAGGCCATTTTTACAGATCAAGCATAGATAATGAAGCTGGATATGAAGATAAAGACGCCATTTAAGCTTGAACTTAAGATTTTAGACTTACTGTACACTTCATTAACTATAGACGTGTGTGAGGCGCGTGATGTGAGCCATCAGCTGTGGGGACTATCAACTCAAAATAACACTCTTATAAAGTCAGTTCGGGCAGTATACCAGCTAACTTACCCAACACAATCCAATCAGTTTTCAACCTTTGTTACAAATCTATCCAGAATTTCATTCACTTCACCTGGCTTCTCCAAGTGCAGCCAATGTCCGCCAACAACTTGTTCAACTGTAAGATGGGTCGCGAAAGGGCGCATCTGCTCTGGGATATTCATTGCGGCAGTAATGACGTTCGTGGAGGCGATTAATAGGGTTGGGTGCGTTAGGACATGGGCAGCCGTTGTAATTTCTGATTTGGTGTTAGTAAAATATGGAAGCGGAGGTTCCAGAGAGTAATCTCCAGGTATTGAGAGGTGGAGATACTGCTCATGGATTGGGGGGAATGGCATACTTCGCTCATCTTCTTCGTTAATGTTACGCAGACCAGCTCTATACCAGTTTATCGCAGGTCCATAGCCGCCCTTCTCCTTAGAGAAGGCATCTTCATAATGTTTGTGATCCTATTCCATGTACGTTAATTTTCATGTAACCTTATGCATATGAGTCGAATTTCTACCTCTGGTGACAAATAGGCTGGCAACTCGGTAGTCTTGCCCTCGGTCAACCAAGCGCGTAAACCGCCCAGAGCGCCTTTGTATTTCTTGGTGATCTCTTCGTCGGTACTAAAGTATAGGGACTCTACCGATTCGGACTGCAGTATTGCAAATAGTTTAGCAAGTCAAAATCTACCGAGCTTGGAAGGAACTCACATGTACGTCTAGAAGCCTAGGAGCATCGTCGTCATCAAATAGAAGGAAGTACCCGAGGATCGAAAACCCTAGTTTTTCTTCCACTGATTTATTGATATGTTGTACGGCCGCTGTAGTGAGGCTACGACCGGGGGCCATGTATCCGTGGTCAATGTACACATAGGCCGAAAAGCGCTCGGGATGATAATTTGCTAGTCGCGACAAAAGGAAACACCCCCTGAAGGGCAAAGCCTTAGCATTGTCAAAGTTCTCTGTCCATTTGGAACGACTTGAAAGTGATAATCAGAGGGCGGATGAGCTTAACATACCAGTCATGTGCCACGCCAACCATGGTTCTAACGCCCTCTGACATCAAAATTTCAACAATATCCCTTGCCATATCCTCACCCTTGTACATCTCCAACTCAGTCGGTCTTGACGTCTCCCCGAAGCCAAGCAAGTCTGGTGCTATGATGCCATAGCCCTTTGCTCTGAAGAAGGAGATCTGGTGGCGCCAGTGATACGAGGTAGAGGGGAAGCCATGTAGGAAGAGAAGGTATTGAGTGTTTGGGAGCTGGGGCGGGATGTGAATGTAAGAGTAGGTGAATGCACGGGTTGTAGTGTAGGTTGAGTAGGAGAAGGCCATAGTGCGTTGCAGGTAAAGAATTGAGGACTCTGGAACATTAAGATCCAAAAGCCTTACTACGCCTGTATTTATATCCCATCCCTCTTTCGCAAAAGACCGAAAAGCTCGGCATTTGCAGATTCCTGGTTTTTTTCCGACTGTAGACAGAGTATTTTACCTACCCAGCTGTCAGCACTGGCGTCACGCGTAGCAGGGAAAATTACAAGATCATGACACTTTTTGCCGATTGAAGTTAGTGATGCGACTTCTCTCTGGCTTGCGGTTTCGTGGTCGAATCAAAACACGAAAGTTACGCTTCGAAGACTGCGATTGGTCGCAGTGTTCCACATTCATGTCGCCCAATGGCAGAAAGCTGGGCCAATAAGCAATTGCTGACCAGTGTATATCTTTGTGTACTTCTTGCACCGTATGATGTCTTTGAGGTCAATTCGATAGACTTAATAAATTAGTTATTATTTTGATAAAAGCAAACTATTTATTTACAGGTATTGTTCAAGCAAAATGCTGCAAAGACGTCATTTGCGCAGTGAGCTGATCCATAGCACGGGAAAGTAGATGATGCCTAGTAGATGAACTGCCAGCCTCGCTATTTGACCCAGCCCGAGTAAAGAGTGAAAGTGTCATACCATGCCTCGCGAGTAGGTTCTCAAGCATCGAACAGCTTGCCCGCACATGTATCTCGACCCGACTATCGATATCTAGAAGAAATTCGATGTAGCTGAAGAGAACGCTCGCTAAGACAGCAAGCTCTATACTCCGGGGAGATCCATCAAGTAGATCTTGAAGATCCTGGATGGCCATGCTATAATGTCGTATTGAAAAGACAATCGCTGGGCTACATTGCCATAAGTTGGGATGATATCGCCTGCTTGCCAAGGCCCCGATAGCTAGGGCCGCATGATGCAATGCTGGTTCAGCGAGAGTGCCCTGGATGATAATATCTTCCCATTCAGCGGCCTCGAAAAATAAAGAAAATTCCCCAGCACACACGACCCGAAAGTACTCCATGTGCTGATACTCGCCAGCCAGTAGAGGCTTGGCAGAAGGGTACCGCAGACTACACATGAGAGGAGTCGCAGTGTGCCGCTGTGCCCCGGGGGGAGCTGACGAGGTGAAGTCACATTTCCATCCTGCTCTTATACAAGGTGAGCAAGCGGGTCTTGCCTCGTCGCACTTTTTGTGCCTACTTCTACTGCTGGGTTAATATGATTCTATCGGGTGCGGGAGGAGCCTCCTTACTTGCATGTCAGACATCCTGTGGTGACTTTCTTAGTGCCCCGGGCACCATGACGTATTCTTCTTATCATTACTGGTTCGTTTTAACCTTCACTTCAATTATGACGCTGAGTTGTTCTGTATATCTGCCAAGGTGAAGTATTGGGATGTGAGATTAGCGAGTGAGAATAAAATAACGCATAAGCCTGGCAGAGCATGATGCTAAGCGTCATCATTATCCAATCACAAGAGCTGAAGCGTAAGTCGGTGCATGTTAATTCCTACACTTTAGGTAAAGCGACGAGATTGTCCGGTCTAGCCACCTAGGTTACTGCACATAGCTCGATCGGGATTCATATTGGTTTTGTTGCGTCGCATAAAACTAACGATCCGATTGAGCAGTTGTGATAGAGTAGTAGGCGAAATAAATACGAATCCCGCTCTTGATACGCCGGGCCATTTTCCGGAACTGGGTTTACCGCTAAGGTGGTATCTATTTTGCACTCTTTTCCTACCTGTAATAACATCCTGCACTATACAGCCATCAAGATACCCTGGGAGGGATAGAACAACTTACTAAAGCCATCATGGTTTCAAGCAGGAGCTGTGGTAAGGTTTCGGTTTTAAAAGAGGCTTTAGCCCCCAGGGCATGAAGATAAAGAATATCAGTAAATAAAAATACTTATTATCTTTATTATTACTTA
>JAAOAN010000423.1:0-45080 GCA_013396205.1 Fusarium mundagurra | reverse complement strand
CCTCCCCCTCCCTCACTCATCTCACGCCTCTCTTTTTCTCTCCCCCCCCTCACTCACGACCAAACAATCTCCTTCTTTCTCCCACCCACCGACTCGTGCATCTTCTTGCTACTGTATTTGTATTTCGAGCGTTTTTCTCTCCCACAGAGCTCACCACGTGCTGAACGTGGCTTTTTTACATCGGCGATGTCTGAATTTCTCGGGTATGCTGGACGTGGTCATTGAAGCCTGCCTACGCCCGCTTACGCAGCCACAGGTCTCGCATTTCCCTCATCTCCAAAAGCGATATTCGGTATGTGACTTGCTCAATAGCCTCAATTGATTGACGTCGCTGACCTTGGGACAGCTATGTTGGCACTCTACATGAAATCAACTCGGACGAGTCGACAGTATCACTTGAAAATGTGAGGTCATTCGGTACCGAAGGTCGCAAAGGCCGACCTGAAGAAGAGATTGCCTCCTCCGACCAAGTCTACGAGTACATTGTATTCCGAGGCAGCGACGTGAAGGATCTACGAATTGAGGACCATCCCAACATCAAGGAGAACAAGCCTCCAGCTGTGCCCGATGATCCGGCCATCGTTGGCGTAAGTTTATTTTCTTTCCCTCTGAACTACCCTTCTCCTTCTCCCATATGATGAAATATTTCGGATGTAAAACATTGTCATTGTCGGAAAGCGCAAAAAATAATGTCGAGATTTCCGTTGCCTTCCTTCTGATTGGGATTTCACACTCTATTGTCATTTTTGCTATTGTGGTTCAAGACACATAAGTAAGCTAACAAGCTGCAAGGCTCGAGCTCGCCCTGGAGCCCAAGGGCCTAACCAAAATGCTCCACCAGGAGGACCTGCTGCTTTCGGCCCAGGCCAAGGACCTTACCCACCCAACAACTTCTATGGAGGCCCACCACCAGGAAACTGGGGTCGTGGTGCTCCAGGACCTGGCCCAGGCCCTAACTTTGGGAACATGCCGTATCCTCCTCCTCCTGGCTGGTTCCCCCCTGGTCAGGGATTTCCGGGCGGCCCAGGTGGTCCCAACGGTCCCGGAGGTCCTGGAGGTCCCGCGCCTTGGAGTAATGAGTATCCTATTCCACCTTTCGCTGGCGGTCCCGGTGCTCCTGGACCTAACGCACCCGTTGAAGTTGCCGCGAACCAACGAGCCACCTCAGGCTCTGGTCCCTCACAAGATGCGAAGCCAGCTCCCATCGGTCCTGGCGCCGATCGAGCCAAGCAAGCCACTCCCAGCGGACAGGCAGCACCTCCCACGGAACCCAAATCGCTGGCTCAAGGCGTGCGACAACCCTCTCATGCCCCTACACCACCTGTCGAGTCGAAACCTTCGGTTGAGGAAGTCAAGCAGACTGCTGCGAGTCTAGCAGCCAATGGCCAAGCAAGGCCTGAGGACATCAGCAAAGCTACTCCTACTGGACCCAGGAGTCACCGGGTCAACCCTGTTATTCCTCTGACGGGATCTGCTGCCAAGCCCTTCTCTCTACCAGGTGCAGGAGGTGATGCTGCCAGCAAGGCTCCTGCAGCTACTGCACCACCTAATGTTCAGGATGCCACCAACGCTGCTAGGGCTGCGGTCGCTGTTGCTATGGCCCAATTGGGCAACAACAGTGGTAACGCTATGGACAACTTGACGAACAAAGTCAACGAGATGCGGGTCAACGCTGTCCGAGGTGGACCAGCCAACAGAGGCCGTGGCCGTGGCGGACGTCCTGCTGCCGCCAAGGTTGCGGTTCCCGACTCTGATTTCGACTTCGCCCAGTCTAATGCCAAATTCAACAAGCAAGATATTGTTAAGGAGGCCATTGCTGGATCTCCTCTGGAGACACCCGAAAACCCTGCTGTCGCCGAGCAGCCCGAGACCTCGACTACGACTGACGATGCTGCTGTTGCCTACAATAAGTCGAGATCGTTCTTTGACAACATCTCCAGCGAATCCAGAGAGCGAACCGAAAACGGAGGCCAGAAGCCCGGCGGTCGCGAATGGAGGGGCGAGGAGCAGCGCAAGAACATGGAGACCTTTGGTCAGGGCAGCGTTGATGGTGCTTATCGCAACTACCGTGGCCGAGGCCGTGGTCGTGGTCGGGGCGGTCGTGGCTATGGCCGCGGTGGACGAGGTGGAAACCGTCCTCAGTATCAGACCACACCTGCTCAGCAATAATCGGCCGCGATGTTACCGGCCAGTATAATACGATTCGAGACATGTCAGCCATGTCAAACAGCACCGCGAAGCTGGGCGGTACGCCGCAGCGCCGAATATGACTACGAACCGACACAGGTTTCATAATTGCTCGTAACATGTATCACAAATTTCCTAGTTCTGGGACGATTGCATTTCTGCTGTTTTACACAAGCGAAACACGGTTCCCTACCGTTCTTGGGGTTTGAACGGGTTTGGGGAATGGAGGGTTGGCTCTCTATAAGAAGGAGGCCTGGAGTTAGGATCGAATTGGAAGCGGGCGGGATTGGAGGCCCTTTCGCATAGCAGGCTACAAAAGGAATTTCTTTTGCCCTTTTTGAATTGCAGAGTTAAAAACACAAAGGACGGCCTGGCACGGCCTGGCGCTGGTGGTTATGAAGACGGAAGCCTAGTTAATGAGGCGACGAAAGCTCATGATGATGCAAATAAAACTAGGAAATGAAGCTTGATACATAGCAGAAGCACACACAACTCAACTCATAGAGGAATGAGGCATCTGACATGAATACAACCAAGGATTCAAGCTCAAAGTTGGCGCACTGGTCTTGTGACGGTGAATGCAGTGACTAAGTTACTTGTTCAGACTTTGACATGAGCATGATAGTATTTCGTGAGTGAATATATTGAGAGTTAAAGGGTGTTTGCTCCTAACTCGACAACGTTGAATAGTTACTCTATATTCTCCTTGACTGTATTGACCAAGTACGTTGTTTGGTTGGTAGCAACGATGTTATGCGTGAACTGTACTCCATAAGAGCTTAAATTTTTTGCCCACAGCCCCGCACACGTCATATCCTCTCGTGTCTCTTCGGCCTGACTGATTGAAAGTCTATCAAAGCCTCAAGTTCTGAAGCGTAATATCTGCAGACGAACTCTACCTAAGGAATGGCTGTATAAATATCTCACCTGATTCCCGTTCAGTCCTATTCATTCTTTCTTCTTCAAGCATCTCAATCATCACTGCCACGTCTCACATTCGCTCACCCTACACCAAACTCAAAAAATACTCGTCACACCCACAACTTCACTCAACATGTCGACTCGCCAACTTCGCAAGCTGCAGAAGCAGCGAGAGCTAGAGGAGATTCAAATTCTGGCAGAGAAAAGCTCAGGTGAGAGCGATAAAGAGAATGAGCCTGTCGCACCAAAGCCTCGCGTGAGCCTCTTTGCAGCTTTGGGTGGTGACGATGACGACGAAGCACAGGATGAGGATGAGGAGCAGCAACAACAGCAACAGCCCGAGGAGGATGTGACCGAAACCAAGCAACCATCAACTTCAGGGAAGAGCAAGAAAAAGAAAAACAGAAAGAAGAAGGCCAAGGCCAAGGCTGCAGCTCCCGAAGAGGATGAGGATGAGATCGACAAGGCCATGAGAGAACTCAACATCAAGGCATCAACTCCTGCAAACACATCTACCTCAGAGAATACAACAGCTCAGACCCGACGAATCAACGAACTTCTCTCCATCAACCCATATCACCTCAAGGCCAACAATGAAATGCGCAGCCTCTTTGGTCGAGACGTCATCGAGTCCGCCGCAGCAGAGGAAGAACAAGAACGTAATCGTCGCCCCATGCAGCGAGAAGTCGATCTTGAAACTTTCCTGCGTGGTCCTCCTGGTGCCCCGAAACTTCCAGAGGTTTCTCTGCGTCGAAATGTGTTCATCCAAGGACGCGAGCACTGGCCAAAACAAAGTGCTGGTGGCTTGACCATGAAGGAGGTGGCAAAAGCTGAAGATGGGTCATTCACGGAGTATGCTTACGCGCACGATCAAAGTTACGACGCTTTACAAGCTTTCTTCTTCACATGCGTGCAGATTGGAGATCCTCAGCGAATGATCATTCTCCTCAAAGAAGCACCCTATCATGTCTCGACACTCCTACAGGTCAGCTCTATTGCTAAGCAAGACCAAAACCAGGCTCTCGCAGCTGAACTCTGTGAACGGGCTCTCTTCACTTTTGGTCGTGTAACCACAAATGCCTTCCGTCAGAACATTGAGCAAGGCAAAGCACGTCTTGACTTCCGTCGTCCAGAGAACAGACAGTTCTGGTTGGCTGGATATCACTACCTCAAGAGTCTCGTGCGAAAGGGCACCAATCGCACTGCCCTGGAGTGGGCTAAGCTTATGTACTCTTTGGATCCAAGTGATCCTTATGCCATGAGACACTTCATTCATTGGCTGGCTATTCGTGCCCATGAATCTCAGTGGTTGATCGATTTTGTGGAGGAGTTGGAGAAGACGACAGACAACCGAGACTCGATCTACCTTCGACAGACATTGGTCTTGGCTCACTTGCAACTGGGCAATACTGCTCGTGCAACTGAAGAGCTCGAGAAGGGCATGCGACGTGTTCCATGGCTGTACTGTGGATTGTTCCAGGACTTGAACCTTGACACACCTCCATCTCTCTGGGGCATAAACGCCGATTCAAACTCGCGTTCGTTCTGGGTCAAGCTCTACATCCACCAAGCCAAGGATATCTGGAACAATGCACAAGCTATCCCTCTCCTTGAAAAGACAGCCAAGAGTCTCGAAAAGGTTGATACAAGTGCGCTGCCCAGCAGTGACTCTCCTCCTGATCAAGGCGTCACAAGGCTTGTGTATCTCGAGGGCCAGACATCACTTATGGGTCTGGCGCCACGAGAGTACTTAGAAATGCAGCCGAACTACGAGTTCGACCCTTTACCACCCCCTGAGGAGGAAAACATCTTTTCAGGCGAAGGCACAAGGATGCCTTTTGTCAAACAGCAACGAGGCCAACAAAGTGCAGTCGAAACACGCCTGAACAATATGTTTGAGCGCCTTGCGGCAGCTGGTCAGGGTGGTGCACCCGGCGGTGATGAAGATGATGAAGAGGACGCTCACCTTGCGGCCGTGCAGGCACTAGACGATGAAGAACTGATGAGGGATCTTGAAGAGCACGAACGTGGAGGAGATGCTCCAGGATTTGTTGAAAGAATGATGCACGTCCTTGGCATAATAGCCGGGCCGAATGCTGATGACCACGATATGCCAGATGAGGCTGATGACGATCAGGAGCCTGAGCCTGAGCCTGATCAGGATGAGGATCAGGAGAGGGGACCCAACAGTGGTCTCCCAGGGGCTTGGCCCGGGAGTCAGTGAGGCCGACTATTCGCTGGATAATATGGAACATGGGGTTCATGACGATGGTGCAGAAGTAGAGGACCCATCAAAAGTTGCTAGACGCTCTTGGCTGGGCAATCTCTTATTCCCGTGGGAAGAAAGAACACAAACCAGTTTTCTTAATTAGGCTGAAGGAGTGTTCAATAGTCTCTGACTAGTTGTACCATTATGCATTTAGACAAATTGCATTAAATTGTTTCGTTGTATCAATTGAGCAAGTTTCAAAGCCATCCAACTCGCTAGAGCGGTACCGGAGATGAAGTCTTCTAGAAAGGGCGGCAGAAGTTAATGAACCCTACCAAGCTGTAGCCAATTAAACTGTAGAAACATAGTATAATAAACATGCACTTTGACAACAAGGGTTGTTGTAAATTTTCGATGTTTGGACTTTGAAAGGCATATCAAGACTTATGCTGTGTTGGCGATTTGTATAAGCTTTCACAAATCTGCCAGCTTCCTATCTCACTCATAAGAAAAGTTGGTATTAATTCAAGGTGGTAAAAGGATTCCGGAGTGTCTGTCTCTTGCGGCCGTAGCGTGCGCTTTCAGCCCTGTCTAGTGCATGGCAGTCATCCTGGACTAATAAAGACAGCAGTTCGCAGAGGCGGCTAGGACTTGTTGAGCGAGCATTCCATTCCAGCTATGCTGCATTGAGAGATTGCCTTTATGACAGTAAATCGCGGCATTTTGGTCCATGAGAGAGACCGGATGTGAACCGGCATTGATTGGCATTGCTGAGCGAAAGTGCCAACATGAGCCAACCATGAGTGCGCAGCTGATGGACAATGAACAGATAATAGCAATAGAATGTCCCATGTCCTGGCCTGGGCATATTAGCGTTTGTCGAGAACGATCCGAGGAACGAATAACGACAATGGGGATTTTCCTCGGAGCCGAGAAACCCGGCACCTAAATCAGAAGCACGGAGCACACCGTCGGCCGACTGGAGTTACTTGTCGTAGCAGTTCAGGCGCATGCGGCGCATGTAAAATTCATGGCTGATGATTCGGAGCACATGATACACCGGGCATGGTCCAAGTCAAACTGCGGCTCGCGACTCGACTCGGTCTGGGACTTTGGACTCCAGACTCTGGGGACGTCAACGAGGGTGAAACGTGGTGGAGAACGGCTCTAGCCTCAAGGGGCCAATTGGGCCATTTTGTCCGAGCATGTTAATGCCAATGAGAAGCCAAAGACAACTATATGGTGACTGGCGGAGAGCCAGCAGATGGGCTGTCGTTCCACGCGCTTGTATCTAGTCAAGCAGCTCGATTCAGACTGTTTTGAGAGCGAAAGGCCGAGCATTACCTTGCCATTGCGTTCTTTTTCTGTCATTCGAGACTCGCAATAATTGAGGCTTAGATAATGACGCTTGTGCTAAACATATCTCACGACCCCATAATAAAAAAGTAAAAGTGAGACTGAGATGTCTTGTGTAAGTCAATGGCCCGGGGATTGAATGGAAATGCTTGCGAAAAGCACGGGTTTGCGTGTGCGGAGGAGACTGGGGATTCGATGGAGCGCATGAGTCGGCCGAAAGGATTATTTTTGAATCCGTGGTGAACCCGCTGATGGGCGATGGGCCAAGCAAAACCGTGCTGTGCCTGTGGCCCTGTGCTGTAAGTCAAGTGTCACGATCGGCATAGTTACATATGCAGATCTCTATTCAAAGCCCTCCGCTAGATTCATCGAATTCCCGTTCTTTGTGCGTTTTCTCGGCTTTCGTTGGATTGGTAATCTCTTGATAATCTTTGATGGATGCTCCTGGTTTGGCACGAGCCATGTGGCCAAGCATTTTCAATGTTGAGGACTCCAGGCGGTGGCATTTGATAGTGGCCCCAAAAAGGGACGGACAGCGAAACGACCGGTCGAGGCTGTCGATCACAGGAGGAGGAGGAGTTGATGATTACATTTGAATCAGGATTCGTGTTATTGATATCGAATATGGAATTCGGGATCAAATTTAAGGTATCACGTGCGATTCATGTATCCTTTTGGGGGAGCACAGCAGCGATCCAGACCACCTGCTTTCATGGTCTAATAGCCCAGAGATCGGCTCCGAGATGAAAGGGAAGGACACCACCACTACAACTGTTGGTGCCTTCCCCAACAACCATCCAATCTTAATGCTGGGCACTGAGAAGGTAATTACAGCCTTTTCGTACCTGCCTTCTGTGGTAGGTAGAGTCCGTCCAATATTAGAATCCAGTCTGATAAAAGAGAAGGGGAGTCTTTTCTCCACAGTCACAACCTGGTGAATACTCACACCGAGAACGCTTATTTCATCATCTATCATAAACAAAGTCAAGCGATTGTTTGAGAATAACCGCCTGGTCACACTTCTATTGTTTCTAGGGTCCAGTTGTGTTATTGACCATACAATCAATACATTCCTATCTTGCTCAACTTGACACACAATAGCCAATTCTTTCGCCAAGAGACCATAAGCGATCTACGGAGTACAATACCAAGAACTGGCTGGACCCGTTCTGACGTTCTAGCCAGGCTAGGGGAGGAAAAAAAACTCAGGACCTTAACCCTAGGTGATGAAAATATTCAGGTAAACTTAGCCTAAGCTTAGATGACTCTTTACTAAATTTATTTTAATACCCTATCTCAAGGTTCGGTGTTTTCTTGCCTCCTGAGGGCCAGGTTCTGTCATCTGGTCCCTATAACGGGCGCCTGAACGCCTCTGTCAAAGACAAGGTACGGTGTCTTGGGTCCGTTGAATTGTCTCCATCGGCCGATCAAACCGGCCCCCCGCCAAGTTAAAGTATTTCCAGCTCCAGACAGCGACTCCAACGTCTCCGGGCATTTAAGCAGTCCCGTAATGAACGACTCAGTCATTGACTAAAGTCAACATTAAGGAGTTTGGCGATCACCGTGCCATGCGCTAGATCCCACCATCAAGCAGTCAACAACCATCCTTGTACCTCGCACAATACGCTTCGAGACCAATCACATCTCGGGGCCATCACGTATCTAACAAACCGAGAATATCCCTCCAGTACGACTCTACGGAGGTCCAGCCCCCAGCCCAACTCCAACCCAGCCCAACGCAACGGGTCCACTACCCTAGCTCTCATCTGCAGCCAGGTAGCCAGGTAGCCAGGCCCGCAGGTGCGCTGCTGGATCGCCCGACTCGCGCGTGCGCTTGTCTGGGGTGGCTGAACAGACGGAACAGCCAGAAAAAAGAGAGGCAACGGACCGGACCACTGCCACTGAGCTCTAGGCTAGCTCCACGGCGTCAACTGCATCCCGTTCGAACAAGGTAAAGCTCAACGACCCTGGCCTGGCAAGTTCAAACTGCCCCATCCCATCCCATCTGCAACCAAAGGTCTACACTACCACCAACCTTACGTCTACCGGTGTGGTCCTGGCTGTCCCCCGTGTCCAGTGTGCCTTGTGCCCCGTTTCCTATCCGAAGCTGCGTGCATGGTGGTGCCTCTAGGCTCTAACTTGCCTATCTGTCTCGGCTTCGCCTTAGACAACTCTGCTCTTGGCCTTACTTCCTCCATAACTCTGCTCGAGTTCCTTCTATTTCGTTATCCGCCATGTCAGTTGCGAGCCCAGTGCGCCAGCGACCTACCATTGTCTACCTTTCCCAGCCGAGGCTGTCATCGGCATCGTGAATACCACCGCATCCCGCTTATTGCTCAGTCCTCGAAACTGGTCAGCGCACTTTCGCCGGACCCTCGCTCGTTGACCGTTTGTTCGACCTCGCGTACTTGCGCCTCTCTGATTCGCATACGGCTTCTACCGACCACTTTTCTACCGTATCGCTCGTTCCCTAGTAGCTTCGAGCTTTATCCTTATCGTATAGTCCTCTGGCGGTCAGTCGCATGGCCGCAGGCATGCCCGAGATGACCACGGCGCACTCAACTACCCACGATGGTGGCAGCGGCCCAGCTGCAGCTTCACAGTCTATTCTAAACTCAACAGCTTACGATGCGCCGCTGTCGCAGCAACAAACACCACCAAACCATCTACACCAGCAAACGCCATCGCAGGGTCTTGCGCTCACTCAGCAACAGCAGCAGCAACAACGAAGTGTCAAGAGACCCAGGCCAGTCAAGTCATGCACCGAATGCCGAAAGCGCAAATTACGATGCGATCGGCTTTGTCCCTGTTCTCAATGCCAGAAATCGAATCGAAACTGCAAATATGCTATGGATCATGATTCCGCAAACCTCTCTGAAGGCTCAGATACCGAAATGCCAGAACCAGCTCGACCAGCGAAGCGCAACTGCAACTCCGGCATATTCAACTCAGGCACTCCTCTCCCTAGCAACGATTCAACATATGGACCTATCCGCAACGGGGATACCGGGGCTGCGCCTTCACTTGAAGAGTTGTCAATGCGCATGGAAAGGCTTGAAAGGCAACTCATGGCCAGAAGTCCCGTTGTTTCGGAAGGCAGTGGTGGCAGGTTAATTGCTGCGTCTTCTGAGACCATCCGAGGATTGACAGTCAAGCAAGGAGCGTTGCGAACAAGATATCACGGCCAAAACAGTCCCCGTGTCTTGCTCAACCTGGTAATTGTCCTTGATATCACCCTGAAGTACATATTTGCTAAATTTCATAGTTTGACGAAGCCAAGGACTTCATGGCAAACAATTCGAATAACAATGGTGTCCGAGATGTTCTGCTAAACTTCAAGCGGTTTCACAAAGCGCTCATTGACGAGTACCGGAAATCTTTGTCTCCGATCACCGTCTTTGTGGACTCGATGATGCCCGTTCAGAAGCGGATGACTGATATTCTACCTAAAAAGGCAGTATGTGACAGGCTCGTCGCCTCATATGTCGATACATCGGAGACCATCTATCGTATCGTCCATTTGCCTATGTTCATGGAGCAGTACAACCTTTTCTGGGAAGGGAAAATACAGTCCGAGTATTTCTTGCCACAACTACTTTCACTTTGCTCCCTCGCGTCCCGATTCGAAACCAAATCAAAAGGGCTTGGCAACGAGCGATCTGACGGCGTCCATATCCCAACAGCATGCGCTCTTGTGCGAACATGGCTGGATAGTCTGAGAGGAAAACAGCTCGTTGAATTCGAGGTACTTCAGGTCGAGGTCTTGCTCTTACATGCGCAGCGAATGATCACCCCACGGATTCAGGACTCTTGGACATCTTTGGGCTCCATCGTACGCATGGCCATGACAATGGGTCTTCACCGCGATCCCTCCGAATTTGAACCTCGAATCCCCATATACTTTGGCGAAATGCGGCGGCGATTATGGTTTACGATTCTTGATATGGACCTCCATATCTCACTCGCAAGTAATCTTCCTTGTTTGGTACGGGAAGGAGACTTTACTTGTCGGCCGCCCCGCAACTTGGATGACATTGAGCTTTTCCCAGATATGAAAGAGCTACCACAGTCGAAACCCATAGACGTTGTTACCGACAACCAGATGCAAGTTTATGCAGCCATGACTTTGGGTGTGCGGATGAAAGTAGCACACATGTTGAATCGCATCGATACAATTCGAGACTATCAAGAGATCCTGGAAGTGGGAGCCAAGCTGGAGCGGTTCCTTGATGACATCAACTACATTTTCCCTAGGCAGGGCATTCTAAGTGATGCACAGAAGAGCAAGCAATGGAGGTCGAGGGTCATCCTGGATATGCATGTGCGACGGCCATTACTTGCACTTTATCGACCTTTCGCCATAGGAGCATCTGACGCGCCAGGCCAAATTTCTCGGGCATACCTGAGATCTTCAATGGTGATCATGAAATACCTAGACGAGCTTGATCCTATGCTAGCGCACTTCCAAGATATTGCCGAGATGTATCACCAGGTATTGAAGAAGGATATTATCCAGGCAGCTTTGAGTGTGTGCTTCTACATACGGTCTGCAGTTCGGCCAGCTTCTGATAGCACCGGACTTGGCTCACAGGCTCTGCGTATGTCTCCTGACTCGTCAGACGACTTCCCGACCTACAACCCGGAGAACCTTGTGCTCTGGTCGCCGTCGCGACTTATCAGCACTGTGGAGAAGACGTTGGACCTTTTGGTTCGCAACATCAGTGGTCGGGACACCAAGGACGTGGTCTGTCTTGCTGTTGTTCTGGAATGCGTGTCCAAACCGGAAGTTAAGACAGATGAGGTTACACAAAACCTCCGCATTGTGTTAGATCGTTGCCTGAGAGCAACTAACATGAACCTCGATGGTGTTCCCATGGGCTCAACTGGAGTTCCTGTCGATGGCTTCCAAGGGGATGCATACCGGCATCATGTACCGTTCATGTATCAACGAAATTCTATTGGAGTCCCGGCAGCTCTGAACGACTTTGACAACTGGATGCTATGGGAAGGATGGGAATAATCGAATCAAGAGCATATATGCCTATCTGAGTTTGAAGACAGATTTGAGTTGAGTCTCGAGTTCTCTGTTTTTTTACTGCCCCTTTTTACTTGAGTTTTCTTTGTCTTGAGCGGCTGGAAAGTATTGGTTTGAGTGTTTGAGTGGATATGTGAGTTGCAGAGATGATGGCAAACTGGACTTAAGAAAAAGAACGATATACAGGGTCTGGGAAGTTCAGCGGGCGTTGGAAAGGATTTCCCTGCGGGGACGTTTGTGTTAATATGCGTTTATACTGTTGGCCACACGTGGCCCTGCGAGGCGCATTAGGGTTAGATGGTTGAAGCGTGAGCTTTTGTATGCTTTGCGCCTGTACAGACCAAGGGAAAGGAAGAGACGTTTTTGGGATACGACAGAGGCCTCATGAATCAAGTTGTTGTCAAGTTATTGATAGAATGGACTTTGGAAAATACATCACATGGAATGGATGGACATTGGAGCGAATTGAGCTCTTGATGAAGGATCAATACCAAAACTCTCACCGCAAGCAACTCGATCTCAAAATACACAGTTAAATCATGGCGATTTCTGTCATCCCAACTTAATATCAGCTACTCCTGCTTCTTTTCCTCCATTAAACTTGTTCTCCCATGCTTTATCTTGCGGGAAATGGGCCATCCTCGCTTTCTTGACAGTAGCCAACCAAGCAGCAACACGGTCGTCTTCGGGTGAGGCCCGGACGGTGGCAGAGAGTTCCCAAGCCAGGCGAGGACACTGAGCGAGATCAAAAGGCAAACCGCTTTCTCGCACTATTTTGTCGACTCTCTTGTAACCGTCTACCTCTGACTGCATCGCGTTACTTTGGATAAACACAAGACGAAGAGGCATTGCTGCAGCTTCCTTTTCTTGGTTTAATTGAGTAGTCTGGGTGGCTTTTAGAGCCCCGACCAAAGTGTGAGTGACTGATTCGAGAACATGGGTGTTATAGAAAGCGAGTATGACTGCTTCAGGGGGTTTTGGTGTCTGTAAAGCTATTTCGAGGTCGTGTTGGGAAGCGGGTAGGCCGTTGATCAGAGTAACGTTTGCATGATGAGGAATTTGGGAAGTCTGGGGAGTAAGAAAAGAGATGGTAAAGTTTCGAGATAGAGCAGATTGGATAATGCGAGCGCTGTTGTGGTTTGAAGAACTTAGGAGGAGGATATGCATTATGAGTTTGGTGTAAGTGAGGTGAGGTGAGGCTTCAGGTTGTCCAAGAACGTAACAACGACAAGACAGACAGATGATAAACCTCACATAAAGACATTGATCTACAAGGTTAGATCTTTAATATTAACGAAATACCTAGAATTGACTTGCTTTTATAGTTTGCCATCTCGATCGTGAGTAGGCTCTGTTGTTGTGTCTACTCGGCCGATTGAACACGGCGCCGACTTATTCGGCCGGGAGCGGAACTAGACCTTGACTAATTCTCCCGGCTCCTGCCAGGAAAAAGACTGTAACTTCTTCTCGCATACCAAACCCATTCCAATTCTCTGTTGTTACGAAACTCGGAGTGAATAAGCTGTCGTAGTCAGTTCACGGGCCATTGAGAATTCGTTGCCGACCCAAAGAGGAAATGTTGAAGCAGCAAACGAGCCTCGGCATCTCGGTTGCTTTTTTAGACGCCCCCGCACTCTCTGATGATTGAAGCTAAGGGCAGTGAATGCAACGAGAGGATCGATTCTATTTGATGGGAGTTTGTGCTTGGACCGAGTTGTTTACCGAATTGGGATCAAAGCCGGGGTAAATTCGTCGATCCTGGGGTTGTTGACCACTAAACTAAACTCATGGCAGTGATATCATGTTTTATACATAAATCAGCACTCCCTTTTGTCTGGCATCTGAACTCATCTGTCTCGGTATTCACTCATAGCAAGCAAGTCCCTTTTATTGATATAGAATAACTATCACATCCATACTCTACTTTCATATACACAACAATACAGCCACGATGCCTGAGAAGAAAAAGTCACCCGTCTACGTCCTTGGCGTGGGCATGACCAAATTCATCAAACCCCGTGGCAAAGTCGATTACACCGAGCTCGGTTTCGAAGCCGGTATCAAAGCTCTTCTCGATGCCCAGATCAACTACGATGATGTTGACCAAGGCGTTGCGTGTTACTGCTACGGCGACAGCACATGCGGCCAGCGCGTCTTCTACCAATTCGGCATGACCCAAATTCCCGTCTACAACGTCAACAACAACTGCTCGACAGGCAGCACTGGCCTCAACATGGCTAGAACCCTTGTTCAGCACGGTGCTGCTGATTGTGTTATGGTCGTGGGCTTCGAGAAGATGGCCGCGGGCAGTCTGCAGAGTAACTTTAAGGATAGAGCGAACCCTACTGGGACGACGATCAAGATGATGGCTGAGACTAGGGGTGTCACCAACGCTCCTGGGGCTGCTCAGATGTTTGGCAATGCTGGAAGAGAGTATATGGAGAAGTGAGTACCTCTCAACACAAGCAGGATGTACTTATACTAACTTATCTAGATACGGGGCAACGGCTGAGGACTTTGCAGAGATTGCACGCATCAACCATGCCCACTCACCCAAGAACCCCTACTCTCAGTTCCAACAGGTCTACACCAAGGAACAAGTCCTCCAATCTCCCATGATTCACGAACCCCTCACCAAACTCCAATGCTGCCCAACTTCAGACGGCGGCGCAGCAGCCATCATTGTATCCGAAGCCTTCCTCAACGCTCGTCCTCATCTGCGAGAACAGGCTGTTGAGATCGCAGGTCAACATCTCGCAACTGATGCACCAAGTCTCTTCTCCCAAAGCTCTATTGATCTGATGGGCTATGAGATGTCGCAGCGTGCTATGAAGGAGGCTACTCAACAAGCTGGTATTTCACCTCGTGATTGTCAGGTCGTTGAGTTGCATGATTGTTTCAGTACAAATGAGATGATCACCATTGATGCTCTTGGTCTCTGCGACAAGGGTAAAGCGCATGAGCTCGTCCGCTCAGGAGACATCACCTACGGAGGAAAATACGTCATCAACCCTTCAGGCGGTCTTATCTCCAAGGGTCATCCCCTCGGCGCAACAGGCATTGCGCAATGCGCTGAATTAGTCTGGCATCTTCGAGGCTGGGCCAACAACCGTGCTACGCCCAACACACGATACTGTCTTCAGCACAACCTTGGTCTTGGAGGAGCAGCAGTGGTTACTGTTTACAAGAGAGCAGATGGAGGAGTTGCTCAGGCTGTGAACTCGACCATGGTTGGTAACAGGAACAAGTTGGGGTATAACCCTGCTGTTGAGGCCAAGGGGTTCACGCAGGAGCAGGTTGATTTGGTGAGGAGTAAGAAGAACAGGAGTGAGTGGGCGTTGCAGGATGTTGAGAAGAAGGTTGAGGCGAGATTTTAAGAAGAGTATGTGATGTTCTTGAGTAGATTGTCCAAGTAGTTAATGAATGTGAAGGAATAAATACACACCATTGATATATTTACTGCCATGTCACACATTCATTCACTTGAGCTGCAAACATAACATATTAAATACCTGTACCTTTTATCTACTGGCATAAGTTTGTGCTAATGGAAGTTTTACTTATAATTGAGAGTCAGAATGTCCAATCAGGGGATTCCATTTTGTCCTGGTATTGCATATCTTGAGTGTTGCATACATGTTTACTTAGTTAATAATAATAACATGCATGTTTACTCAAAACCGCCACTTTATGTGGATGATCGGCACGGAGATCACTTTCATCCCCTTTCCCCATTCCCCGCTCCCACTTTCACTTTGCTGTGGAAGAATTCATGTCAACCTCTCCCCAGCAAAACAAAAATATCAAGGCTAGACTATTGATAAACAGAGGACGTTTGTTTGACATGGCTCGATTTGACGACCTACCCCCAGAATTGCGCGCAGCAATATGGGAATATACCCTCCCCGAGGATGAGAACGCGATATACATATTCAATCCAGAGTGGGCAAATGAGTTCTTCCCGTCGAGGCCTCAAGGTCCCAGTTCTGTTGACGATTTCAACCCATGCCTCCCTGCCCGTATCCAGGTCCCTATTCCTGGAGTATACAATGTTTCCAGAGACGCCCGCCCCGTGGTTCATCGCTGGATGGCCAAGAACAACCTTCAATGGTATGATCGCCAGGAGACGGATGAGAGGATCATTGTCCGGCCATTTGACGTGCAGAGAGATATACTCTACGTGCCTCAAGATGAATGGGATATGTTTGAGGGGTTCGTCAATAGCGATGAGCTCGACCCCGAGGAGCACCAGAACCTGCGCAACAACATCATCAACCTCGCCGTGTCAGCCGACAGCATGTCGAGATTCGACAATGCCGAGCACATTGCGAGGCTCATGCTACGGGCACCCAACCTCAGAAAGATATACGTCATCTTCAACGACCTTCCCCGCGTCAAGAAGATCACAACACGTCTGCCAAATGGTGGCGAGTGGTGGAGCGATATGTCAGTCCAGCAGCGATGTGAGATCGCTTCACAGCCTAAGCCTCACGAAAAGGTCCATATTCATCGGCTGGACAGGCACAATCAACTAATGCAATTCGAAAAGGTCTATCTCCGAGACCCGCAGAAGGTGATAGATAACATTTGGCGGATATTGGTGGATGGCTTCCCGGATATTGCTCACAGCGTTACCAAGGAGCTCAAGGTGCCCAGAGTTGATGTGACCATCATGCAGGTGCCTACTTGGGATATTGTGAGGTAACACTAGGATAGCGAGACGTAGCAATTGGTATTGGCATTGTACATACCTAATCTGATGTGGCCTACATCCACCTATTCATTGAAAGCAAACATGGCCTGGACAACTACGCAGTTACAAATATATATCTAAATTGTATCAACTCAATAGAAATTGAAGCCATATACGAGTAGCCAATTCCCAGTTAGGTAGTTTCTAAGCGAAATGCCGGTATCATTATCCGCACACTGATTAAATGTACCATACCACTAAACAAGTTATCCATGCTATTACATTGAAGCCCAACAAAATCATCACCCCCATCAGCATTTCCAATCTTGTCAGACGTGGCCCGTGACGAAATTATACATATTTGAGCAGATCCTTGCAAGGGGTATGTTACGTTGATCACGGCAATAACAGGTAATTGGCGGTATGAAACTGGAAAAAGAAAGTTAATAAAGCCCTAACTCCCTATTTGACGGCGGGTACATAAAAACCTTGGTCAGAGACGCGCTTCAGCGCGTCTCTGACCTTGATTCTTTCACATCACTTACACCACAACCTCAATTTTGACCATCAATACAATATATGTTGTGAGAATCTTTTGAACTCACAATGGATCAATCATTCCCTCAATTCACAAAACTTCCAATAGAAGTGCGTGCCATGATTTGGGAGCACACACTCCCTGAAGGAGATGGTGGTGCCGCCTTATACATGTACAATATGGACTGGTGGGCACAGTATTCTCCCCCTGGCGTTGCATTTCACGACATGATGACCCAAAGCATTCAAAAATTGAGTCGACCTCCTCGTGTTCAAGTGCCTATTCCCATTTGTGCCACTGTATGCCAAGAGGGTCGCCGAGTGGTCGAGCAATGGAGGAAGAAGAACAACTTGGAGTGGTATTTTCGCGAAGAGACCAAGGGCGATATCCTAGTCCGTCGCTTTGACGCTGAGCGAGATATTCTCTATGTTTCTCGACATAAATGGGAATCCTTCCAGCTTCTGGCTGTGGACTGGGAGAACGATGTTGAACACGCTGCTGTCATTCGTATAATGGAAAGCATCAAATACCTTGCACTCCCTGCATTCACAGCTTACTACAGTATCGTCAACATTGCAGGTCTCCTGCCATTGATGAAAAACATCAAGGCCATCTACGTCCTGTGGAACGAACTCCCCAAAGCCCATATGATCAAGAGACAACTACCTGATATAGCACATATAGCAGAAGTCAAAATACCACTGGACGCACCGGTGCAGCCACGGTGGGAGGTTGATAGGTTCCTGCAGCGTTGGGATGAGGTCGAATTTCATTACGCTGATGAAGAAACGGGTCGCGAGTATGTTGAAGACGGTGAGCTTTCGGAGTGGCTTGAGGATATTGATGATCTGTGGAGTACTACTGAGGTTGATCCAGAGATTTGGGATGAGGATAAGGGGAAGTTGAAGACGCCGCAGATTCATGTAACTGTGAAGGAGCTGCCTGCTTGGCTCTGAGCTGATGGTGTGTTTGTATTGTTCGAGTTGTTGTATACAAGAGCTTCATACCAATGTAATCATATGACCCGGTTCATCAGTTATCCGGTCTCTCGTCAAATAATACTGTCTAAGTAGACTTGACTCGTATGTTTCAATGAGTTGAGAATACTATGATAGTACTATGAAGGTCGAGGCTTGTAGTTACTCTTCAACTCATACTGCTTCCAAAAGATACACGATTACAGTCCGCAATCTCATCCATGAGAGAGAGGTGTCCATCGAAGAAACACGTGCTTCGATACCTGGTCATGGACAGCTCGACACCAAAGCCAACCATATGCAGATCACAGTATCTGGATCTACACCACCATGGCAAATACAACAACCCCATCTACGAACCAAAATGACACATCACCCACTCGTCCATCATAGCCCAGACCATCACCAAGACCCCTACTAATACCCTCCCGGCTAAACCGAAGCCCACTCACCGCAAGATAAGCCCAACATCACATCAGATCATCGATATCAAGAACCCTCCCAGCCCATACGTAAGAGGCCACGAACCCATTAACCATCTCTGATGTGCACCTTACATACATGATAGACCCTGTAACATGCCCAAAACTCCGTCATACCACCGTGGGGGTTCAAATCAAGTTACAGTCAAACTATATCATGACTTCAACGGAAGGCCAAGTCCACATATCGAGATCTAGCGAGGCACAGCCTCTTTACACCGAGAAAACAGCCGCGATCGAAACCCACGACCCTTGCTATCGTCAGATCAGATCATGGATACTCGGCCAGATACCCGGGGGGATAATGGGCGTATATCGTACACACCCTGTGGCTCTGTTTCTAGAATAACGCCAACGCAGAGCCTCATCCTGAAAAAAACTTATCAGAATCTCATCCGCCCTGTCCCTGTATCTCGGCTCTGAATGGTTCTTGGGCCATGGGTAAGGTATAGGGCCGAGCCGTTGCGGAAGAGCCTCATGAGGCTCTTTTTTCGGTGCTATAAACGGTACATTTTGGTAAGCAGGTGATCTGATTTCGCTGCAGTCCGATAGACTATTTTTCTAGGTTAGTCAGGAGAATGGTGCCTGATGCATGCACGCATCTGCAGGGACTGGGACTGGGACTGGGACTCTGGGTAATGTTTCTAGAAAGCAATTGTTTCGTTGCATTCTTTGGATAAATGGCTGAAGTCAAGGTAGTAATTAAGAGTCTCCTTATGTACATACTTTAACGGCGTCTCTCCTCCGAGACTAACGATAGACTACCGTTGACTTGTGTTCGGTGTGGCCGGTGGCAGCTCATATCTATCATGTTACAAAAGGTGGGACTTGGGAAAATCAAAATCAGCCCATTCTTTCGTATCGTACATATCTTGTCTGTGCTTCTTTGATTCGCTGTGAGTCAGTACCGTACTACTAGTATCACTTAGACCAAAGACAAAGTATGACGAATCATATGTGCATGTCCTGTACCGTGAAAGATTGGATTGATAAGATGAACAAAAAGTTGACTGTGGCTCATATGACACTGTGCAATTGTGTTGTGAATCATCACTTAAACGAAACTCTTCATTGCGCAAATGCAGGTTACCAACAACACATCGATTGTAAGATACAAGTATATAGACAATTGACAAAAGGTTCCAATGAATCTTTAGAGAATTCCTAGGCAGTGAAAGTGGAAACAGAATCCAAGATCTCATGTGTAGGTAGTACAGGGTAGCTAGCATCTCTGTAGAAAGCGACCCTTTCATCCTGTGAGAAGAGAAATTCACACCTCATCAACAGTCTACAAAGCATTTTGCCACAGTATGATTCACAGGCCGGATTATTTAGATCCCGCTACTTCTTTCACTCTATAATTAATTAATTAATCTACGGCTTATGTCACCGTAGCCCAAGATGACGAGAGACGATCCTCACTGTAAATAACTAGCACCTAATTTTAGACTGTCACTTACACGGACCCTTCATAGCCACTGAGCAAGTTAGGTACTCATACAAAACAGCTGAAGCAACAGCGAGATAAAAGGCATAAAACTGTGCTGTGACATAGGAAAACAGAAGCGAAACTGTGATTCAGAAGCAAAAAGGCCAAGATTCGGAGTAATCACCCGTCAGAGGCGTTTCAGAAAAGTTTCCCCGTTGTATTGAGCACGTTTCATCTGGACCTGAGGCGTAACTAGGCCGCCTCCCTCTAACGAATTGCGCAATTATCGCGGCGTCCAAGCACGCACAGAGAGAACAAGTGTTGTTAGTTACCTATTAATAATTCACTTCCGCCATCACAGTCAGCGGCCAATATCTCTCAACAACTGCAATTCAAGCAAGATACCCCTTCAAGACGACTATAAATTATTTACATCCCCTTCGCATTCTTTCTTCTCCAACTTCCCATAATTCAATTTCCACTTTTAGCTAGGACCTTTAATTCCGACAGCTTTCCTTTCACGACTCCATCCATTTGATACATACATATCAAAATACCCCGCCATTTTCTTCAACCTCACAATTACAAATCACAAACACATTCACAATGTCCGACACTCACACCTACGAGTTTAATATCACCATGAGCTGCGGCGGCTGCTCCGGTGCCATCGACAGAGTCCTCAAGAAGCTCGACGGTATGTATACTTCCCCAACGACCGCTGACCGCTGCTAACAACATCCCCTTGCAGGTGTCGAGAGCTACGATGTGTCCCTTGAGAACCAGACCGCCAAGGTCGTCACCGCCCTCCCCTACGATACCGTCCTCCAGAAGATCGCAAAGACTGGCAAGAAGGTCAACTCTGGCAAGGCGGATGGTGTTGAGCAATCCGTCGAGGTCGCCGCCTAAGCGCTGCACCAAGATACGAGGCGAGTCGAGGAAGTGACGTGCGATCGATCCATCTGAATATCTGTTAGCTTTGCAAGCGCTTGGGAAACATTCGGTGTTTATGGTCTCGGGCAATGAGAAAAGGAGGAACTCATGTTTTCGTAAATAAACCTCTTAACCAATCCAGACAGTTGAAAGAATTCAACTTTTAACTTTCATCGATCGTCCGGAACCTATACCGCTATCCCATCATTGTACGTGAACTTCGATCGACGTGTAGTACGTATTGCGCATCAAAAGTGTCGTTTTCAGCAATCTTGAAGCCCGTTTCTTGCCTGTTGCCAGCTGGATAGCAAACAACGGCTCTATCAAACTCTTTGTCCCTGGTTTGTCCAACCGTTGAACAGCCCAAAGTTTAACCTTGCGGCTGGCGAGTACTTCTATAGCTGGTTAACCTGAGAGGAACGAGGACAACTTGCGAAGAAACGCGAGAGCAGCGCCATACGCAAGTCCTTACGAGGCAGCTCAACTGACTTGCTCTTGAATATTGTGAAGTCGTTACGCTCGTACGAAGTGCTGCGTGGAAGATACTGAATACGACAATAAGCATGAGAGAGAGCATTAAATGCAACTAATCAGGGTTGCACGGATAAGAGAGGGTTGAGGCAGATGTGCATATGGAGTCTAAGGAATCCGACTTGTACGCTGGCTATTCATGACATCGAATGAATATTGTGCGATGATGGTCAAGAATGGGGCGAGACACCATAAGGACCAGCCGTTTGAGGGAACTCCAAAGAGCTGCAAAACCACAGAAACAATGAGAGATGCAGAAAAAGCAACAAGCAGTCATGCAAGAAATCAGCTCTCAGGTGAGCAGCTCCCTGGTCCATGGAATACAGCCCCTCCCTCGGACAAACGCTTCAAGTTGACAGTGACGGCTCGTCGCAATGAACGCCATCGCAGGCACATTGACCAATAAAGGGGTACATACAACCCCAAGAATACCTACACGGTAAAGCCTGGGGTAGAATATTGACCATGATTACCCCAGATATGTGCATCATGACTCCAGATTATGCTCATGAGAAGGTAAAGCCACGCACTTTGGCGCCAGCTCACCGCAGCATCATTGGATCAGGTATAGTGTGAAGCTGAGATCGAACATGACCCCCTGAAATGCTTCCATTTCTCCAGATCCGAGAAGTCTCATGAGGCCAACAACTTTTCAAGTCTGGGGCCCCGTATCACAGGCAGTGCCAGGAGGAAGGGATGCAGTTACACGCATGGCAGGACTCGATGGGGCTCAGCCGTTCTCAGGGCGTCTCCAAGGTCCGGGGGGCGTGCCGCAACGTCGATGCGGGGAAAACAACTGCGGCTCATGCAAGTTAAAACTGCGGAGCCGCAGTGGATGCCGTTTTAGCACTGCACGGGCCTGATGACGGGGCCTAGAGGGATAAGCGCGGCTTGAAAACGCGGAGGACCCAGGAACCCACGGACCCTGCCCCAGATATGATGATCTAGGTAACATGGGGTTCAACTTTCAAGATGTGACGACCTGGCCAAGCTAGATCCGGCTCCCCTTACTCTAGGCAGTATCGAAGGTAAAGAACTTTGAATAACTTTTGGTGCTTGATTATAGATCGCAGGCTAGCATCAACTTGGCCTTCAAGCTTGTATATCCATAGGGGAAACGACAAGCATCTTCACTTACGCAGATGATGCACTCCTAGTTGCTCTTTCAAGGACCAAAAACCTCGCAAGCCAATGTCCCTCTGGACCGACACGCGGGAGGAAACCCGACATGGGGCTAAGCACATCTTGACAATCCCTGCGAAGGTATCGTGGAAGGTGGATCTTCACCAGTTGAAGGTAGATGAGGTGTTGCCACAGGACAACGACTGCATCCAATCATCCCCCTACCAGTTGCGTGTTCGAGAAGCAAATGGCACTTGGCGAGGGAACTTGGGGTGGGCAAGGATGTGAGAGTGGCTAGGGAGTTTGATCATTAGGCTCCAGATGCCCCAAGCTCATTGCTCTAAGTCAATGTAGCGTTGATGAACAAGGTACATCTATCCGCAATCGTGACTGAGACTTGTATCAGGGTGGGTTGCGATGGTAGTTTCTGAGGCTTGTTCTAGCAAACTGCCAATTGCCATAAACAACAACGCCCGGCCACCCGGAGCCTGAACGAGAAGCGTTGGCATACTTGGTAGGTTGGGGTAAAATCTGACCAATAGTGTCTTTGATATGCTCGTGAAATGTTGCACCAAATTCATGAGTCGCTTAGACAATACTGAATTCAGGTGACTAACCTAGACAGTTGAAGCAGAGGAAACTGACTTGCCGAACAATTAGTTGTGCATACATAACATGCGCATGTGGTTCTGCCAGTCCTTGCTCGTGCCATATCTGATGGGCTTACA
This sequence comes from Fusarium mundagurra, assembly GCA_013396205.1. Classification (NCBI taxonomy): domain Eukaryota; kingdom Fungi; phylum Ascomycota; class Sordariomycetes; order Hypocreales; family Nectriaceae; genus Fusarium; species Fusarium mundagurra. The sequence goes on along the minus strand of JAAOAN010000423.1, from coordinate 21,939 downwards.
GTATACTGATATAAGCGATGCACGGTCTAGACACTGTTATACTGTCGTACCAAGTCGTTTTCATGCAGCCTTTGACACCATCATCTCGAGGTCTGCTCAACTGTTGGAAATTGTACCAGAAATCCTGAGCTGGTCTTTGATTGAGTGCATTGCTCAATCTCGCAGGAGACATGTGTTGCGGCCACCAATCCGCATGAGTCCACAGTACTGTACAGCGTTGGTATAGCAGCAATATTGCAGGGGTTTCGAGTCAAGGTGTCTTCAGTGCGTAACGGACTGAGCTAGAGCTTCCCCGCACTTCCCAAAAGACCTCCATCCATCCGGCTGGGATGAACCTTGGACCCGAAGACGGTCCCTTCGCATACCAGAGAAGATAGACTCAAGTGATGGGCGTTGCGTGTATACCCAAGATCTGTCTGGGGAAGATCCTCATTTGGAGCTTCATGTGAGTTCACGGATCCGAAGTTGCTTCCCAATAGCGCGGTGCTAGATGATCTGGGGGACCTGCGCCATGTCTGATGAGAGTGCGGGGAAAACGAGGATGCCTTCAGAAGTACACGCCATAATTGTAAACTGATTGACGTGTTTCTCCACTGTTGTATAACAGTTTAGCACGGGTTCCTCCTATTCCATGCCTTGGTACACCAGCCGCAATACCGGCCACGATGGCATTGGTGGTTTGTACCGTATTTTGGGGTAATCGCCGTGGCCTTTTGGTTGGACGTCTGCATGACCTCCACGAGATCCTTTCGAGCGGTTTCTAGCGCCGTTGGCTCGTTACCGGTAAAAGGGAGGTTGCGGATGATTCAGTGAGGGAGCATGATTGGTATCCATGACAAGAAATTCTTGGTTTTGGTTGTTGGCAGAGGAAATCCCTTCCTTCTCATGATACCTTATCTAAGTTAAGTCACTTTGCTGATGTCACGGAAGGAAGCTTTGACAATCTGTTGCCCCTCCATGCCAACGGATCCAATAACGCCGACACTCGGCGAGGGATAACGCGAATGGCGAGATTCAACGATACGATTAAGATCAAAGTAACCATGGTATCAAATTGAAAGCATCTGAGGCATTAATCCACAAGAATAGAGATTTAAATCTCCTTGGATCCGCATATATGGAAATTTGAATGCGTAACGGCAGTTGATTGACGCCGAGAAAGGCAGATGAGCATATGTAATTGAGCGTTTCATTCAAGATGCACCCATCCTTACCTCAGGTAGGTATAGGTAGCTTAGGGGTGTCAGACAAGTGATGCCACACCTACAACTCCGTGCTAAGGTACGGAGCCGCTGCCAAACACCACCCCAGTAATCCACCAACCTATGAGATGTAACAGGCAGTGCAGCTCCCACATGGCTCAACGGATGCGCTTGGTGATGAGAAGCTATTCTAGCTCAAGGAGGCTGGCAGTAGGAAACCCGTGGGATGGATGAAGCATCTCCTAGAATAGCTGTTAGATGGATGTTGGGCGCCTTTTCTGGGACAGGACCCTGCTAATCCACAATTCGCATGCCCTGCAAGGTTAGAGCAAATTAGGGGCTCTCATGAGGCTTTTCATCGACATCATGTCATGTTATATTGAGACAGACAGGGCAGGGCAGGATCTGACAGTGAATGGAAGCAACCGAATTAGGACCGGATATGCAATCGAAAGATCCGAATTTACCGCAGTTTCCTCTTTGCTATCTACTATATCTTTGGGTATCGGGTGTTTTAAAAATGGGTTTCTATGGCCTGTTACAGTTTGAATGAAAAACCCGGTGTCATGGGAAAAGGGCCGCAAAAAGCATCTGACTTTTGGTGACCGAAATTTTTTTGATGGATGCTCGCCAGAATATCACCACCACCCACTCTAACGAAATATTTTTGTTGTAATACTTACTTTAGACTACCTAGGTATAGCATCATGACTACGGATAATTGTTTTCCTACTGCACACCCCATTGAGTCCCAGATCTGCTCCTAGCTCTGTAGCTGCGGATGGAAGTACCTTTTCCCCCAGAGGTACAAGCAAGACTGTTTGAAATTGGCGCTATTCCGTACTGCCATCGATTCTCACTAGAGCTGCCCGCTGCTGAGGGGAAGTTGAAGTCCGGCATGAGCGGGGGTTCAGACAAAAACACGCCGTGAGGAGATCAGACCTACCGTAAGGTGCGGCAGGTACCGTAGCAATGCGTACAGAAGCTACAGTACTTACAGGGAAGATGGAGAGATGGACGGGACCTGCCCTGGGCCTAAGCTCCCTAATCCCTAACTCGTCAAGTCCACGGGCTACCTATCCACTGGTGACGCCACTACAAACAACCCGAGCTAAGCTAACCTCACCTCACACTCTGTTTCCCTCTCACACACACACTAAGACTATTCCTCCCACGCACACACGCACGCACGCAACCCATGCAACAAACGCATAGGACGATACTGCCACTCAATCGCACTCACCGTTCGCCGCATCCCGAAAACCATAGTCCAACGAGCATGTTCCAAAATGCGGATCCCCGTGCAGCCGAAGTGGCCCCTCCCTTTGGCCCTTGTTCGTTGATTCACCTGGTCCCCTAGGCTTAGGCTTGGTCAGAATCGAGTCAAGTCCAGAATAGAGACTCTCTTGTCTGATCTGTTCTGATCTCTCTCGTCTCTGATCCCACACCCTTCAACACCATGAATCTCACTCCCTCTCCCCCGCGACCGCCAAGATGAGGCTTGAGTTTCTACACCCAGACGCCTATCCTTGCCCCGTTGGCCCATCATACCATACGCTTTAGGCCCGAGTACTATCCATACGTACCATACCATACCAGAGCAGAGCAGACCATACCATACCACATAGATCAGCTCCTTCACTCTGGATCGCCCATCCAGCATCTATATAAACTCTGCTCCCGTCGGTCTCAAGTCGTTTCTTCTTCTCCATCCTCATCCAGATCATCAATCAACTCTTCAACACTCTCAACAACTCTCCAGTCTTCACGACAACCTTTCGATACCCTTCAAACCAACCAACCAACCAACCAACCACTCCAACAACCAAAATGGCCGCTCCCCAGATTCCCGAGAAGCAGTGGGCTCAGGTTTTCGAGAAGACCGCCGGTCGTATGTCATCCTATCTCCTACAATCTACAGCCCCAATTTCAATTGCCTCTTCTGCCTCTTGATATCATTGATATCACATACCACCCAGATTCTCTACCGAGTCCCACCCATCCACAGCTCCCCCAACATCCATTCGCCTAACAATTTGATCATTGTCGAGTCTTATATACTAACTCAAATTCCCAGCCATCGAGTACAAGCAGATTCCCGTCCAGAAGCCCGGTCCCGATGAGGTCCTCGTCAACGTCAAGTTCTCCGGTGTCTGCCACACTGATCTCCACGCCTGGCAGGGTGACTGGCCCCTCGACACCAAGCTGCCTCTTGTCGGTGGCCACGAGGGTGCCGGTATTGTCGTTGCCCGCGGCGAGCTTGTCAAGGATGTCAAGATTGGCGAGAAGGTCGGTATCAAGTGGCTCAACGGCTCTTGCCTGAGCTGCTCTTACTGCCAGAACGCCGATGAGTCTCTCTGCGCTGAGGCTCTCCTCTCTGGTTATACCGTCGACGGATCTTTCCAGCAGTACGCCATTGCCAAGGCTATCCACGTTGCTCGCATTCCTGAGGAGTGTGACCTCGAGTCCATCTCCCCCATTCTCTGCGCCGGTATCACCGTCTACAAGGGTCTCAAGGAGTCCGGTGTCAAGGCCGGTCAATCCATTGCCATCGTCGGTGCTGGTGGCGGTCTCGGTTCCATTGCTGTCCAGTACTGCAAGGCCATGGGTATCCATGCCATTGCCATCGATGGTGGCGAGGAGAAGGGAAAGCTCACTAAGGAGCTCGGAGCTACTGCCTACGTCGACTTCACCACAACCAAGAACCTTATCGCCGATGTCAAGGCTACCACTTCCGATGGTCTCGGACCTCACGCTGCTCTCCTCGTCGCTACCAACGAGAAGCCCTTCCAACAGGCTACCCAGTACATCCGCTCTCGCGGTACTGTCGTCTGCATTGGTCTCCCCGCCAATGCTCAGTTCTCTGCTCCCGTCTTCGACACAGTTGTTCGCATGATCTCCATCAAGGGATCTTACGTCGGCAACCGTGCCGATACTGCTGAGGCCATTGACTTCTTCCGCCGCGGTCTCATCAAGGTCCCCTTCAAGACTGTCGGTCTCTCTGAGCTCAACGAGGTCTACAAGCTCATGAAGGCTGGCCAAATTGTCGGTCGCTACGTCGTCGACACCAGCCGATAAGCGCGCGGCTGTCGCTTGGGCAGTGCGCCAAAATGCAAAAGCACGCCCCCAAAAAGATAAACAGGGCTACCCATCGCGCAAAGGGGTTTACCCTCTAAAGAGGAGTTCAGGCGGGAGTTGATTTGGGTTTTCTGGCGGGTGTTGTTGAAGTAGCCAGATGGATGATCTTGGTTACACTTTGTGTATAGCCCTAGTTTATGAGTTTTATGATTTTCTTTAGCATCAAATAACAGAACGAACATTTCGATCAACAATGGTTTCCGAATGACATCTTTTACTCTGCACATTAATAGGAACAATACAGCACTCTTCAGTAAACTCTCAAATGACGGGGAGCAACGATTTCCTCTATGCTACCTGGCATCGCTGCCTGCTTGTTATTCGAGTTCGATTCAAGCCCAATTGTACATTGAATACTGCTCGAGATAATGAAACCCCCAATTTTCAACTATGATCCTCTACTTGAGAAGAACTCTTCGAACTATAGTGAGTCCCTTCGAAAAGCATGCTTAATAATCCTGTAAAGTTCTTTGAGCTGTTGTGGTTATAAACGAGTCTCACCTGATCTCGATGTATCACAACAGATGGACTTACATGAACAGCAGATTTCGAACATGCTTAACCAGCTTGCAGATTAACTATCGTATTGACAATAACTAACACTTTTACGGAGCTATTCCCACGGAGTTCAGCCAAACGCCTAATGGTCAAGGTGCCTCATCGTGACTAGCACCGTATCTTCTACCAGGCCTAGCCAGAAGACGGGATAATATCATGTATGTATGAAAATATCACCATGACGGGGGTTGATTTACCCCTCCATCCACTACGAGTCTGATGCAACCCTCTCTGCAAGAACCCCTGCCAGCCACCAAGCCACTTCTAGAACATCATCAACCGTCCAGAAACAAAAAAAATCAGACCACTGCTTATGAAGTGCATCCAGAGCGTCTAAGCGTATCTTTTACGAACTGCTCGTTTTACTTGGCTGCAGAAGTTCTTTCTTGTCTGGAACGTTAATGGCAGGGAATAATTGAATTTTGTGAATTATGATATGAGAGACGGTTAACGGAGAACGCCTATATTTGACTTCCCGACGTGCCGAAGTTCAACGCATCATGCATTCATCGATTAGACTCCAACGTTGCTACGTACTGTAGTAGAGCGGGGAAAAGAGACATGTGTTTGGAATATGAATTTTAAAAACGACTAATGTAACTCTTCAACACGTGCTACCTTCTCGTCTCGTCTCTTCTCGTCTCGCCATCTCTTTTCTCCCACTTGTAGTTGCATCGCTTTAGGCATAATTGTCAATTGAGATTTTTGCGCCATGAGCGCCTCTTCATTGCACTCTACAGTAGACGCCCATTATTCTCTTCTGCGTACTCTAAGAATATCTCTTTCTAGGAAGCTTGCTGTTGATCCTGGGATTCAATTGAAGAGTGATTCTTGATCGTCTATATCGTAAATCAAGAGCCACCGGGTCCACCAAGCAGAGCGAATCTTCGCACAATGCTGGGTCCATATTCTTGGTACTGTGATGTTGTTAGTCGTGGTCATTATACAGTATACAATTCGTCTTACCTCGGCCTTGGTATGGCAGTATGATCGGAACTCAGGGGTTTGACCAAGGAGACTGCCTCCGAACCAAGGACCGTGTCGCTGTCGCTTATGAGTGATAACGGACACGTCCAGACCACCACTACGAGCACCACCGCTGCGGACCTCGCTAGCTCGAATCCTGGCATCTACCAGCTGCTTGATGTCTCGCTGTAATCGGCGGCCAAAATCCTTGTACAGTGTGCTTCCACCAGAAAGAACAATGTTCTTGTAAAGACCTCGTCGGACGTCGATAGGCGATTGCTGAATGACACCGTCGACAACAACGGGCAGAGGAGTTAAGAAGTCGGAGCTGTAAATCTCGGGGTTGAAGAAGATCTCGGGGGCGAGGAAGCGCTCGTAACCGACATCAACGGAAACCTGTCGGCCATTCGGGTGTGACACAACATGCTGAGCGAATCGAGTGCGATCCCGGTCGTACTTGCTGAACTCCTTGACGATATCGGGACACACATAGCAGAACTCCTCCTTAATCTCCTGAGCCGTCTTGAGCGAAGAATCGGGCTCGCCTCGGTCTCGCAGAAGGGACTGAACGAAGTAGGTGATATCTCGACCGGCAATGGGAATTGACTTGATAGAAGATCCAATGACATAACCCTCGGCAACAGGAATGACGTGGGTGACACCATCACCAGAATCAATGACCGTGCCAGTCAACGAACGATCCTGGACCTTTGAAGACGTCCAAGAAGCAGCCAGGGCAAGAACGGCCTGGACGGCAATGTACATTCCCGCGCAGTTGAAGGACTCGAAGAAGATCTCGGCGGTATTCTCACGGTTCTCGGGCGGGTTCAGGGGCTATGGGTATTAGTTTGATGTTTGACGTCGTATAGGGCGCAAAATGCTCACGGGCTCGGTAAGGAGGAAGTAATGATCTTCAGGCTCGACTCGCAGATACTTGAAGATGGAGTTGGACCAGAATCGTTCCATGTGGTCCTAAAGGCGGTCAATTATAGGTCATGTCGGATTCGTCGGCAAGCATACCCAATTCTCTATTTGGCCGTGTCGGATCGGATAATGAAGACCATATCCTAAGCTTGTCAGCTGAATTCAATGAATTGGAGCTCATATGGCTGCCTACCAGGACCTCCAGAAGCTGCTATCGCCTCATCGCCAATAAAGAAGTCGAGATCCTCGGTACCTCGCTTTCCGCTCAGATGGCCTCCAGCTCCAGCGCCTCCCGTAAGAAAAGATGGCTTGTTCGCAACAGCCGGTCGTCCAGAACCAGAGCCACCAGCTCCGCCAGTTGGCCCCTTTGTCGCAATCGCGGTCGGGAAGACGAATGAGGGAGAATCGTTACCGGCGAAACCTAGATTGGAGCATCAGCATGAAGCTCAAGAGTACATGATAGCCTCAGGAGCGTATTTCGTCGTTACAGACCTAGCTTGGAGAAACCCGTGCCGCTGTGAGCAGAGGTTAGCTGTCGTCGTCAGTGCGGGGGGCTGGGATAAGTGAGACGTACTTGTCCATGACAACGGCGGGAGTTTGGTTAGCCATGATGGGCGAGAGTGCGTGGTGAAGCGCACAGCTGCAAGAGAGAAGATGGACAAGAGGTGGACTCAAATGCCGCGTGTGAGGAACTGCAATGTGCGGCGATGATGGTGGTCGTTGGGCGAGGATTACGTTACGTGCCTTGTAAAGCTCCCAGCTCGGATGGAGGTGAGGCTTGAACTGCGGCTGTGCTGTGCCCCGCCGTTGAGTGGGACGTGACACTGAATGGCTGGAGATGTGGGGCCTGATTGTTGCGATAACGGGTGAAGGTCTGGGTGACAAAATTATAGACACAGTTGGCAAGTCTAACAAAAAGGATTATAACTATGCTAAAGCTTGACAAACCACTTGTATTTAATACCTAACAATGCAATGTCTGTCTATCGGTTATAATAAGTGTGTTTGAACTTACTAAGCTTCCAAAGTGCTTCTTTCAATTTGGTCTCTGTCTCAGCTTGAAGTTTTAATGTCTCAAGTGAGTTGTAATTATAGTCGCTGTGCGACGTCATTTCTAGACCCTCTTTAACGAGAGACAACCAACAGGCAACTTGAACTGTATTTCTTCAATGTCTCTGCCTTATCGAACGCTCATCTTGAGGCTTGCGAGGCTTGTGAGGCTTCTTGAACGTAACGTCTTTTCATAGATCTGAAGATGAGATATGTCTCTAAATGGTTAAACTCGTAACAATTATATGTGTCCAACAATAACTTGTTGATTGGAGATTGGGGATTGGAGACTGTATAAGGTACCCAGGTTTGTTTTCCATCTGACGATTGCTGCTTCTTGTCTAACACAACGAGTCTATCAAGCAAGGAGTGACTGATCAAAACCCAACCCAACCCAACAACTCCTCTAGCACTTTCCTTGTCTGTAGAGTGCTTTGCCTTTCCTTCAAAGCCGGGGTCTGCCCAAAACGACACCATTGTTCAATCTTCAACCTTTTTTCCTATAGTATTGAATCTCATCAACATCACTTCCCGGGCCCTCCACGCCCGCTTTTCCTTTCGTTTCGTCTCTTTTCTTCTCTCACAACTATCAACATCATCTCGATAATCTCGTAACCATAGACACTCGCTAGCCCATGCCTTCTCTCGAGGATGTCAGGCAGCCTCGATGATGATACCCCCTTTAGCTCACGATCCACCCCTCACGGAACTGATGGCGCTTTCGATCGGGTAATGAAAGTGGCACACAGAACCAAAACAGTGCCTGCTATCTTTGTTCACGCCGGGGCTGGGTTCCACAGTCATCAAAATGAGCACATACATCTTCAGGCCTGTGTTGCGTGAGATATTCCCCAGTGGCCCCTGGACCCCTGGGTTTGGCTAACATCAATAAGTGCGGTTGAGATGGGCATGAGATTCCTCAGAGCCGGTGCCAGCGCAACCGAGGCCGTTGAAGCAGCTCTCCGGATCCTCGAGGATAAAGAAATTACCAACGCTGGATACGGCTCCAATCTTTCCATCGATGGTGTTGTAGAATGCGATGCCACTGTAGTCGACCATCTTGGCCGCAGCGGCGCCTGCGGTGCTGTCCCAAGTAGGTTTCTACTGCCCAAGGCAAGTTCACCTGCTGACATTATCACAGATATTCGAAACCCTATATCCCTGGCCAAACTCGTTCTAGATATGAGCAATAAACCATTGAGCCTGAGACGAGTTGCACCAAACGCTCTTGTCGGAGAGGGCGCCAGGGCTTTCGCAGAGGAGCATGGCCTCATGATATACCCCAATGAGTACATGGTTTCGAAGAATGCCAGAGATCGTTTTCTGCGCTGGCTGGAAGACTTGAAGCGAGCCGAGTCCAAAGGTCAAGAGCCCAAAGCTTTGCCCGAAACTGTTGATACGACCGCAACATGTCCCCCATGCCAGTACGATACAGCATCGCCGACAAAGCCCAATTCATCTCTTCCGCGGGATCAACGGCCTGCTGTTCTTGCCGGTACTTGGAACGAGGGACAGCCTGACTCTCCTTTCATTGGTACACCGATCCAAGATGCGCCATCGCCAGAACAATCAACATCCACAAGCTACTTCAGAGCCACCAGCACCTCTCCCGCAGCAGTCGGCCGTTCTTCATTTACCCGAAGTCCTCAGGAGGGAGCGACACAGACGTATGCTGGTGTTGTGAGTGGTGCTCAGGGTGTATTGTCCTCCCCATTTCGACCTAGTCTATCTCGAAAGTCCAATTCTTTAGCTGAGGATTTTAAACCTGTCTTGCCAGAGAATACATCAATCCGCCATAAACACCATGCGTATGCCTCAAATAAGGCTGATAATACATCACCGCGAACTCCTACTGGGAATAGGGGCAACAGCCCTGATCGCCAAAGCTCCTCAGGTCCTCGTGGGGCTAAGCGACCTCTCAGTCCTGATGAAAAGTCGCAGCCTCATTCAAGAGCAGTACATGACCGCCTTCGTTACGGGTCTGTTAGCGAGGACATTATTACAGACACTATTGGTGCCATTGCGATCGATGATCGAGGCCAAATTGCTGCTGGCTCATCTTCAGGTGGTATCGGAATGAAGCATCGAGGCCGTTTGGGACCAGCTGCTCTTGTGGGAGTTGGCACGGCCGTTGTGCCCTGTGACGATGAGGATGACGACCAGGTTGCTGTCGCTGCAGTCACAAGTGGTACAGGAGAGCATATGGCTACTACCATGGCCTCCCAGCGATGTGCGGAGAGAATTTACCATGGTACAAGACGTGGAAAGGGAGGCACCAACATTCAGGACGACGACGAAGATGCCATCATGGAGTCTTTCATTGCTGAGGACTTCATGAAGCACCCCGGTGTCAAGAATTGTCACTCAGCAGGTGCCATTGGTGTCATGGTGGTCAAGAAAACGCCGTCAGGCTACTATTTCTACTTTGCTCACAACACAGACTCCTTCGCCCTCGCTTCGATGGGAGGTTCAGAAAGACAGCCCGTCTGTACGATGTCTAGACTTTCTCATGGCGCCAAGATCGCCAAGGGTGGACGTAAGGTCAGGTTTAAGTAAGGTGCACCATTGTACAAAAATAGCATAGGGTTGGCAATGCTGATGTGAAGTGAGCTTCTGCTCAGGTTGTTGGGTGGTTGTGCTATCCGCACCTAGAAGTGCAGTGGTCGATTAGAATACTCTTATGCATTAGATTCAAGTGATAGCTTTTGGAGCATAGCCCTACGCCCGCTGTTTAGTCTGATCACTTTAATATTGATATCCACAGACTTTAGACTCCAGAAAAGTATGCGTTGAAAGTGCCATACCTGGCTACTAATTGCCTTAACGCCGTGAGACTATATGTACATTGGTCATCAAGGGTATATCCCGTTCTTCGCACCGTTCTTCAATAGATTTACTGGCTCATTCATGGACGGGGTGTCCCTGTCGCACTCCCTGTCTCTTCCCGTGATCCGCCTCCATTGACGATCTTGCGCTTCTTTTTCTTCTTCCTTGGTACAACGGCGGGTTTCGCACCATAGTTACCCAGAGATAGTTTGGTGCCACACGTGAAACATTCCGAGTTCTCTGGTGTCTCACAGAAGATGCTCAGACAGATGGAGCAGACGAAGCCTGTGTCCACAACTCGGCCGTGGCAAAAACAGGCGGCGCGGAAGTCGACGGTGTCGTGTGTTGGGGCGATTAGAGCTTCACGAGCTTCTGTGTCTGCGATAAGACCGAACATGAGGTAGTTCAGTAGTCCTTGGGGATGTGTAGCAGCGAGGTATGTGCCACCAGTGTTGTAGCAAGCCTGTTGTAGGAAAGTTGGCTCTCCAGTAAGAGAGAGGGTATCGATGGCGACTTGGTTGTGGCCAGCGGCGAAGACAGCGTTCATGGTGGGAATGTATTGCGAGGGTTCTGAATCGGAGACAGAAATGACCAGGATTCGGCCGCGAACGGTTGGGGGAGCAGTGTTTGACGAGCCTTTATGGCTGTCCTCGAGATTAGCCGTGGGCGCACAGAGAGCCTGCGCAGCTTTATTGATATGACATAGCGCCAGCGTCAAGGCTCCAGAGATTTGTGTCGTCGTAGCAGAGAGATCCTCCTCCTTTGTCTGATCCATGAGTTTTCGAATTGCAGCCAAAACGGCAGCTTCAATTTGTGCGAACTGCGGGAACTTGTTCGCTGAGGTTTGCGTTTGCGCAGCAGCATCGTTCATGGCAACATCGCCAGAGGCGTCGCGTGAGGGTGTGGGAGGCGTTGGGTAAAGCCATTCTGCGCGATCAACGTGCGCGGCGATAAGAGCGACCTGGTTTGCGTTGCTGAAGGCGAGATGGGCGTTAACGAAGACGAGGATGTTCGCTATGGCACGCGAAAGGGGAAGGACGTTGTTGAGCGACGCCCAGGCTCGGGGGTTCGTATCGAGGACGATGGTGAGGAGGGAGGGAGTCTCCTCACGGGTGCCGACCTCGTAGTGCTCTGAAACATCCACGGCATCCATTTTGAGGATGTTGACGCTGCGAAGATGTTAAATGGGGGGCGGCTACGAGGCCTTAGGAGTGGTTGAGCTGCCTTGGTGGCCTTACTTGAGGACTGAGGCTGCGATACCTGAGGCTATCCTGGGCTGTCACAAAGTTGTTGGATTCAAGACAAACAAACCTCAGTTAAGAAGACGGACGGGTACGAGCGTTGCATTTATCGCATGATCAGTTGATAACCAAAAGCGCCAAAATAATAATTAACGCAAACGCAATTGCAGCAATGCTTAAAAGAGACTTGTTTTCTTCTTCTTTTCTTTTTTAGATATGTACCTTATTCTTTGACGCGGTTATCATAGGTAGTCTAGATGGGAAGCGAAAATCTTATCCAATTGCTGATTAGACGTCATCTACAGGCATAATCCAATGGAATATGAGCGCGGCTGCTGGCACCAATAGGCCCCTACAGCAAACCCCCTTAGCTCAGCTCTTCAAACGCCTGGCCACGTGATGATCAACCAAAACGCATCAAGCGTCAGTGATCTTTGATCTAACGTTAGTGGCTCAAGCTCAAGCCCAGTCTCACGAGCTCTCTTGTGGTAGGTTGAGGTTGTGGTGGAGGCCGTGACGGGTCTTCTTGCCTTGTGCGGTGCGCTTTACGATTTACATCACAAGTTCCAGTTTCGGTCTCTTCTCACTTTTATTTCTTTAACTAACTAACTAACTTAGCACCTTAAAAACAAATCAAGAACTGGCTTCTTACTTACTTTCTTTCTCATCTACCTACCTACACATTCAATCAATCAATAAATATTCCATGGCAGAACCTACAGAAGCTGCTTCTCAGGTGCCTCCAGCCCAGTCGCTGGAGGACCAGACTCTTATCGTCTTTGCGCGTCTCATGGAGGGCGGACAGGAAGATAACGAGACATGCCGAGACCTCGATGAACTGACTAAGCTGCTCAACGACGACTATGAAGCCCGTCAGAAGGACAAGTCTCGTGAGACTATTTGCAAGGTTATCGATGGCGACTGTGTCGACACCGTTTTGTGCTATCTTGATATGAGACAGCCTGAGATAGTACGCGGCCACGCCACTCTCTCAACATCCGCATACCTCAAAGCCGCTGGCGATGACGGCTCAAAGAAGCTCTCTACTTTCTTCTTTGACCGTGTTCGAAGGGGAACTTATGATGATTACATCGTCGCCTTTTGTGTCGCCGCTGCGACATTTCCCATTGTCCCCGATCTCACTGCCCAGCTGTTTCTCAACGAAGATTTCCTACCCAGCCTCGGCACACTTATGCGACGGAAATGGAAGAGCCGCAAGGTCGAGACGGCCTGCTTGGAGATGCTCAACGCTGCTTGCATGAACTCACTTTGCCGTGAGGCTATCAACAAGTACTGCATCGAGTGGCTTGAGGAGATCGTCGACCAAGACCTTAGCGAGGCTGTTCGTAGCATGAACGCAGACCCAAACCTTCAAAGCGATGGAGGCTCCATTTCAATGAGGCGGCACTCTGAACAGGTCCAGTATCTTGCCGCAGTCATCTTGGCCAAGCTGAGGGTGAGATAAGATGCCTATGAGCTCTGTATTATCACTGACTGACCCAGCTTTCAAGGCAGTTCCCGCTAAACCAGCACCCGGTGAAAACAAGTCTCGAATCGAGCCTGCAGTCACTAGTATCGAAGATCTCTCTGGAATGTTCACTAAAATGATACTGAGAGATGAAGATCACGGACGAAAGCACTCTATCGAAGGCCTCGCCTATGCCTCTCTTCAACCTAAAGTCAAGGAGTCTATTGTCAGCAACCCCGAGTTGCTCAAGAAGTTGGTCAAGACTCTTAGCGAAGCCCAGCCAAGATCGCCAACTACTTATGGCGCTTTAAGCATTTTTGTCAATCTGACGAAATACTTGCCCACCCTGACAGAGGAAGAAAAGAAGATGAACCAGCTCAAGGCATATGCCAATGCTGCCGGGAAGCTTGGCGGACCCGACCCCCTTAATGACGACGAGCATGTCGCAAAGCGATGCAAGCTGGTGTTTGATGCAGGTATCACACCGGTTCTCGTCACCCACAGTAAGAATGGCTCGCCCGCTTCTCTGGGACTTGTTATCTCCATTATTTTCTCCCTTTCAGTCGACAGGACTCTCCGCGGTCAGCTCGCTCAGCAAGGAGCGGTCAAGCTTCTCCTGGTATCATGGATGTCCCTGCCTCAAACCGAAGCTGCTTCACGTCGTCTTGCCGCACAAGCCCTGGCCCGCATCTTGATCAGCACAAACCCTGCACTAGTCTTTGGTGGCAACCGTGACACCCCCATCATTGCTGCTGTCAGACCGCTTGTCTCTATCATCCCACCCGACCCTGCTGCTCAGACACGGGACCTGCTCCCTTCCTTCGAGGCACTTATGGCCTTGACCAACCTCGCGTCGATGGATGACGATGCGACCAGGCGCAGTATCATCAATACGGCATGGAACCAGATTGAGGAACAGATGCTGGCTTCCAACACTCTTGTCTCCAAGGCTGCTGTCGAGCTTGTTTGCAATCTGGTGCAGCAACCAGAAGCTATCGCACTCTATGCCGAGGAGACTGCCAAGGCCCGTAATCGCCTCAACGTCCTACTCGCCCTTGCTGATGCCCCTGATGATGGAACTCGAAGTGCAGCTGGCGGTGCTTTAGCTTCACTCACCAACTTTGAGGGTGTCATCCGGGGCATTATTAACCGAGACCGCGGTGTGAAAGTTATCCTCGGAATGTGTGTCGATGACAGCGAGGATATTCGTCATCGTGGAGTGTTTGTGGTAAACAACTTGGTCACTGCAGAAGGCGAGGTCGGTGAGCTCGCACGAGAGAAGGTCAAGAGCGAGGGTGGGGTTGAGACTCTTACAGAATGTGCTAAGAAGAGTCGAAGAAATGACGTTGTCGAGCTGACAGTTCAGGCTCTCAAGGCTCTGTTAGGAGATCAATCATGAATGAAGAATGACGAAGAACATATACATTGTTGTAAAGGCGGCGCAGATTAACATTTTTTTAGTTTGCGGAACGAGGCAGCGGGTTTCCAAGTTTCACAATGATTATGACTATGGCAATGGCAATGAGATCTATCATGTTTTCCTTTGACCCAACCCAAACAAACGCCGTGTACTTTTATTTTATGCCGTGGTATCGACCCTGTTGAGAATAGCAACGCCCTCTACATGACCTGTCTGAGGAAAGAAATCGAATCCTCGAAGACTCTCAATCTCGTATCTCTCGCCCTCTCCTTCACCGCGCACGAGCACACCGACATCTCTGGCCTGTGTATGCACGTTACAGCTGACATACAGAACTCGTCGAGGGCCGAATTTTCGTAGCTGGTTTAAAAAGTCTGCATCGCAGCCCTTACGAGGAGGATCAAGAACCACAACGGTCTCGTCACGGTTGTAGGTAACGCTCTTGAAAAGTTCACCAGCATCAGCGGCGATAAACTTGCAGCGATCCTCTCCCATACCGTTGAGGGCGGCGTTGCGACTTGCGTAGGCGATGGAGTCAGCTGCAATGTCGATACCGATAGAGTGCTGGAAGAGCGAAGCCAAAGTAACGGTGAAGAGGCCAGAACCTGAGTAAGCGTCGATCAGATACTTGATATCCATGCCTGTGCCGGCGGGAGGGAGAATGTTGTCCCGGACGTAACCGGTAAAGGAGGGAAGAATGGAGTTGTTGTTCTGGAAGAAAGAGCCTGCTGGGTTGGTGAAGGTGTAGGGGCCGATGTATTCTGTTGTGGTGGCCTTGGAATCAGTTATGCAGGACTTGATGTCGATAGTATCCTCATTCTCAACACGGACTGTGTAGGGTTCTGTTTCACCCTTGACCTCATCGCTGTCCTTGGGAACTCGCTTCGTGTTCTCTCGGAGAAGAATCGTAGCACCGCGTTGGTAGTTCGCAAACTCTTTCTGCATACGCTCACGCTCTCGTGCCATACCCAGACGCACAGCATTGGTACCAATAGGGCAATCCTCGATGTCCAAGACCTTTCGACGGCCTTTTTGCATGAATCCAATATCAGGGCATTTCTCAAAGGGAACTCTGGGGTTCTTTCCTCTCTTGCTGGGTCGGAATCCAGGGGGTCCGTCAAAGTGAGGCGTGAGCTTGGTGCGGTAGTTGTACTGCAGAGGACTGCCCATTGTATCCTGGACAGCGGGGACGATGTTGGGATCTAGGTTTGAGAAGTTCTTGAAGGCCTTCTCGACAATGCGCTTCTTGAGTTTGAGTTGCTCGGGGTATTCGAGCATCTGGAATTGGCAGCCGCCACATGAGGCGAAGTACTTGCAGCTGATCCGGGCGTCGTCACGAAGAGGAGAGGGTTTTGTGATGGAGATGAAGTCGGCGAGGGTTTGTGTTTCGCGGCGAAGATGACGGAAGACCTTAACCTTTGCAGTGTCACCAGGGACTGTGAAAGACACAACATAGACCTGATTTGAACCAGGCTTCATACCAAGACCGTCACCTGTAGATGAAAGCTCCAGAATCTCAACTTCTGTCTCAGTGCCTTCCTCTGGGAGAACCTCTGGGCCGTGCTCTGTTCCCTCGCCATATTCAACAGCTCGCTCTTTAAGAAGGGCCTGAATATCGTACTTGAGGACTTCCTCCGATGAACCCTCGGTAATATTCTTTTCCCTCTTCGTCTTCTTCTGCTTCCATTGGCGATTAATCTGCTGGTTTGGTCTCTTGTTAACTTGCTGAGCGTTGCCGTTTACTTGTGAGTTGCCGTTTGGCACAGCCTCTGCTTGTGCGCTCGCCATGACTGTGAAGAGACGGGAATTGTACAGGCGAGGTTTGAGGAATGTGGCTAAAGGTGGGAGTCTCAGACGCCTCATGAACGAACAATTGGAGTAACCTATTATTCTGTGAGGAGAGTAGAGTGAGATTTTGGGAGGAGATTGTGAGTGTTTGAGATGTTGATATGACAAAGATTTCTTGAAGATGAGAATGAGACGAAGAAATGTTTCTTGCACAGGCCCCACTTGGATGGAGTTCGGGGACGGTGGGGCCGTAGATGTCTGCTTTTTTAAGCAGGATCTGATTGGTAGATCATCTCGTCGCTTTTCCATCATGAGTGAGTGCTCTTGGAAATTGTTTATACTGGGTATGATGGTCAATTTGAATGAAAAGAAATATCATGAATGCAATCCCAATAACACATTAGACAGTATGAAGACATGCTGAGGTTCAATGTCCTCTCAAGGTGTCGAATACAATCACTATTGATACATGACTGGATGTCTAGTGACCTTTCTATCGATAAATGGATTCGAATCGGAGTAAGACGTCTATAACATCCACGTTTCTCGTCCACAATAAGTTCTGATATAGAACATTCCGTTACTTGAATAAATTATAAGACTTATAAACACCCCGAGTCAAAGTTACCCAGGGAGCACTTCCTCCTGACAATCGCTATCATGATAGTGATTGGTTACCCTATTTCCTAGACTGGCAGGTGATCGCCTCACGAGCCTGGGACCATGCATCTACCGGGGTGTTCCGACAATCGGCCCTCCGTACCAAATTCTGGGGGTTCCTTATCACGTCAATAGCGACTTCTATTATCTGCTTTATTAGAAATCCAACTAACAACATCCATTCAACTTGAGGCGGTCGCTTCGTCTCTCACTTTATCGCTCACTTTTTTGTGTTAATACTTCTTGTTCTTTTGCCCTCACGTGGAGTTTGTACACTCTTATCGAACTAGCATCATTTCTTAGAAACGACTTACTGTGCTAAGGTTTGGGTTTTAAAAAGAGGCTTCAGCCCCCCCAGGGCACAGAGGTAAAGGACAACAATAAACACATACGGGCAAAATACTCCTTGCCCTCACTATTGCCTAGGATCTAGCTTTTGGCTGAAAAGCTAGATAACCTGATGACTGAGGTCGTAATCAGGACTAGGTTTTCAGTTAAATAAAGCTTCACTGAATGAGTCACAAACGTTTTGATCACAAAGGTAACGACTTACAGTGACAAAGTTGTTGAGACGACTGACTGACTAGTCATGAAGGGCGCGTGTTGATTTCTAATACCAAGGAACACATCTCACCTCTACCACCAAGATGAAACTCCCATTACTGTTACTGGCCTCCAGTATCCATTATGTCTCTGTATCAGCAAGCCCCATATTCGAAGAGTTCATTTCTCCAGGTGTTGGTACAAGAGGAGCCGTTGCTTCAGAGGCTCAAGAATGTAGCTACATCGGGAGAGACTTGTTAGCACGAGGTGTAAGACTTCTCATTTCTTCTCCATACAAACGCACCAACTAACTATCCAGGGAAATGCCGTCGATGCCATGATCGGAACGACATTCTGTGTCGGTGTTATTGGCATGTACCACTCCGGTATTGGAGGCGGTGGTTTCATGATTGTGCGTGACAAGAAGGGTAACTACGAAGCAATCGACTTCAGAGAATCGGCCCCTGCAGCAGCATTCGAGGGCATGTACCAAGGGAATGTGAACGGTAGCATCTACGGAGGCCTTGCTGTTGGTGTGCCAGGCGAAGTCCGTGGGTTTGAGTATGCACACAAGAAATACGGCGTATGAACCACAGGCACACTGAAAGTTACCGCAAGCTAACATCTTAAACAGAGTCTTCCATGGAAAACAGTCTTACAAGGGGCTATTAAGGTGGCTCAGGATGGATTTATAGGTAAGCCCAAGGAAAGGAGAGAGACAAAGAATTACAAGCTGACAAATGTCAGTCAATGCCGACATGGCAAGGTTCATCGAAAAGACCATCAGAGGCCATCACAACTTCTTCGTCGAGGATCCCTCGTGGGCAGAAGATTTTACCCGCAATGGTATGCTTTCTAACCCCCAACGCTGGGACCAGGGCTCACATGTAGCAGGAAAGCTTATCCCAGAAGGGGAGAAGATGACAAGACGACGATATGCCCGGTAGGTCAAAGTTAGATGTCAGACTTGAATATAGCTAACCAACCCAGTACACTTCAAGCTATCGCAGAGCATGGCGCTGATGCTTTCTATACCGGTGCTTTCGGTAAGTCAACCCTGCATCTGAGAATTGAGTAGGTAATAACATGGTACAGCTGAGAGCATGGTCAAGACCATCCAAGAAACAAATGGTACCATAACACTGGATGACTATAAAAACTACGATGTAATTTCTCGAGAGGTTCTTCACACTGAGTACAAGGGTTACGATGTCTACGGCATCAGCTCTCCAGCTGGTGGAGCCGTATCACTCAATATCCTGAACACTATGAACGGCTACACGCACCAAGAGGAGGATCGAAACACCACAATGCACATCTACATCGAAGCCATGAAGTTCGCATACGGAGCTCGTCTGCATCTTGGCGATCCTGACTTTGTCGATGGCGTTCCTGAGCTCGAACACGAGATGCTCAATGCCACAACGGCGGAGAAGATCAGGAGTAAGATCGATCCTCGAAAGACCCAGAAGATCGAGAAGTATGACCCCGATGGAATCTACTCATCTGATGGGCATGGAACTTCACACGTCGTCACTGCAGATGGCGACGGTATGGCTGTGTCGCTGACCACCACCGTCAACCTCATATTTGGATCTTTCCTCATGGATCCTCTCACTGGTGTGATCCTGTAAGTGTTGCCAACCTCTTTCTATTTTGTACTCAGGGACTGACCGTTACAGAAACAACGAAATGAATGACTTCTCTATTCCGGGAGTTCCTAACGAGTTTGGTTTCGCGCCAGCAGAAGCAAACTTCATTCGTCCAAACAAGCGCCCCCTATCTTCATGTACACCTCTCATCGTGTCCAACAAAGACGGATCTCTCTTCGCCGTCATCGGAGCTGCAGGGGGCTCACGTATCATCTCCGCCACTACTCAAGTTGCGTGGCGTGTATTGACTTCGCCATCATGGTCTATCAAGGATGCTGTTCGTGAGCCCCGTGTTCACAACCAGCTCATCCCGAATACACTACTCCTGGAGAAGAAGTTCAGTTCATACGATGTTCCATCGCTGGTGGAGCGAGGACATAATATCACTTGGGTCGATGAGGGACTAAGTACAGTTCAAGCATTGACGAGGGATTCGGCTGGTGTTTTTGAGGTGGCGCCTGAGCCTAGACAGAAGAACAGTGGCGGTGTGACATTGTAGACAGCACAGGAAGAGATGGAAGCATACATGGTTATATTCCTGATTGAGCAATCAACACTTCTAGAAAGACACAGCATACAATATAGAACATTGACTAGATTATGCCCAAGCTTTATGCTTGCTGTATTAATTTCTCTAAGCTGTCTCTTCTCTCGCTAGAATCTTGGAAGGGGGGTATCCTTTAGTCTATCTCCAACAAGTCTACGCTTTTTGTTTCGCAAGTGACACCAAACGTGCCAACTGAACCGTCCACTTCTTTGCAAACTCCTCCTCGGTGAATCTCTTTGCCGACTCTCGTGCACGCAGGCGAACTGCCAGAGGATCTGGCAGTGACAAAGCCTTCTCGTAGCCCTCTGCGAATTCTTCTTCTGTTGTTGCATGGAAACCTATTCCATTGGGTTAGCAGGATCTCAACATAGCATTTCCAGGCAGCTTACCAGTTGGCTGGCCATCGATGGGCACGACGATGTCGAGTTTGGGCCCAGCACTGTCATGAACCACGGAAATGAGTCCAGCAGCTTGGTATTCAACAACGCCAATTCCGAAATGCTCGTTCCACATGCCGTTGACACCCACAGATGCTCTTCTTAACCAGTCCAGAACATCTGACCATGGGGCATCGAGGTGGAACTTGACACTATCTTTGATGCCAAGCTCATTGGCAAGAAGTCGCAGCTCGTACACACGCTTTGAGTCTGAGTCATCTCGCACGCTTCCGATGAGAATCAGCTGTGCTCCCTTGGAAGCCTCACTCTTGGTCTTGAGGAAGGTAGCGAATGACCGCATGATGAGCTGATGGTTCTTTTCTGGTCGGAACTGGGCGAGGTAGACAATAGCCTTTTCTCGTCGCTTCTCACTCTCTTCAGAAACTTCGACCTCGCGCTCCATTTCTCGGACAGCGGTGGGAGGGTAGACAACTGCGATCGGATCTGTCTTGCTCTTCTGTTTGCGATAGGGGCCCCATAGGCTCTTGATGTGGCCTTGAGTCCAGGTCGAGTTCGTCATGACAATATCAACCGTCGCGCCGACCCAGGAGTAAAGAATGGCGAAAAGTTTCCAGTAATTCTTCTTGGCGAAACCCTGAGCTCCAGCACCCTTACCAGCATGCGCGCCTTGAGCTCCCGAGGTAGCCTTTGAATCGAGCGAGTCAAGCATGTCGGTAGAAATCGTAGGATAGTGCACATAAGCCCCTGTAGGAACCTTGGGAAAGAGAAACTTGCATAGACCGAGAGCGAAGGCGTAGCCCATGGTGTCGACAAAGACGTCCGGGACGAGGAGTGAGAAAGCGTCCCAAGCCAAAACGATGGAGCCGATTGATTGGCCGAGCAGCGTGAAATGAGGCCATGTTGAGGGGAGTACCCAGTCTCGCTTGGAGAGGTAGAGGAACGTTATCGTGGGAGCGTGGAGCTCAATATTGAATCTTGTCTAACACGGTGTGAGCACGTCGTGGCCCCCAGTGTCAAGTTTTCAGGCCGTATACCTTGACTCGATTCAAGATTGCATCTTTTGTCACATTGTGATCACCTGTGTATACCACACATTTGGCTTTTGGCCAACGATCTTGTGTGGCCCGAATCGCGGCCCAGAGCACTCGCTCTCCGCCACCTCCAGCATTGCTTCCTCATATTAGCTAGGTCCCATGGTAGCTTATATGATAACATACCAGAACGGATGGAAGAAACCAACGATCCCAGACCAATCCTTTTGCGAGTTTAGAGTAGTTTGAAGATTATCGTCGACGTCGAATACGAGTTTCGTTGCTGCCGTGCCTTGAGGGTCCTTGGCGCGGGCATCTTTATCCTCCTGTGTCATGAGGGTCAGAAGATGTGCACGACGACCTTCTGTTCGTTTTCGAAGCGACCATCCTAGGAACCGCCGTAGAAGCCCGCCTATTAGAGGTAGAGCTATCAGAATGGCCAGAGGCACAAGCGTCGCTAGGGACGCCATCGTCGTGGTCGTCTTTCGCGGTGAGAAGACGGTAGTGTCGGGAAGGCTATTCGGGGG